>PVKH010005417.1:0-22129 GCA_004027955.1 Chaetophractus vellerosus | reverse complement strand
AAAAAAAAAAAAAAAAAAAAAAAAAAAAAAAAAAAAAAAAAAAAAAAAAAAAAAAAAAAAAAAAAAAAAAAAAAAAAAAAAAAAAAAAGAACACATTTTAATTTATGGAATTCATGATTGGCTAGCAATTTAAGGTAAAGAGGATTTTGACATGACTATGGTAATGAATTCCTTAGTAAGAAATGACAATATGTTTGAGGGCACATTACTCTTATGATAGACTGTTTCATGTGAGAAAATTTAAAACCAGAGCATTTGAAATTAAGTTATTAATTTCAAAGATTAGTCCTATCTCAATCCAAACCAGATATTACTTTTGAACTTTATTTTCAAGAAATATGAAGATGAGGAGAAAGTTATCTCTTCTTACCTATTTTTCTGAGGACATGTACCTTAAACCTTAAAGATCACTGTTGGTTGGTTTAACATGCTACTAAAGGTAGAATATCTAAATACATTCACAAGTAAGATGGGTCATAAAATTTTATTTTACAGGTATTTTCTCATAGTAAATAAAATTATAACTGAAAAAAAAAACAACCAAAAAACAAGGCAGGGGGGAAAAAAACACCAGAAAACTTTTAAATGAGTAATCAGCAGAATACTAAATTAACTGTTATGCCAAAAAAACAAAATGCAAAACAAACAAACAAAAAAACAATATTGGGAACTAATGGGAACATTCAAAATTTCTGAGTTCTTCCTGTGCATAAAATACAGCCATTGGAATTACAAGGATTTGAAAAGTATAGTCCTTATAAAAAAAATTAAAAACATAAAAATGTACAAGGAGGAGGAAGGTTGTTTTTGTTTGTGGTGGTTGTGTAACAGAAGGACATTTATATGGTACATCTGGTTTAGTTCCTTTTTATAGGACAAAACAGCTTTAAAATGGCATTTAGACATAAAGAACAAACTTAAACTGAAAACTTGTCAAACACTGAATAGGTTACAAATAAGTGTTGTAGAAATCAACATTCCTATGGTGTTTGAAAATAAATTAGATATGTGTTCAGTATAATGTAGACTTATTGACCCTAAGTCAAGAGAAGAACTTTATGGCATTGGAAGGTTCCACAAATCTCAGATGTATCATTTAAACTAATTTTACAAAGTAGTTATTTTTAATTGATGAATACAAAAAAAAGAATATCATATACTAAATACTGGTCTAATTGAAAGCTAAGGTTTTACTTAGAATTTTATAGCATGTGTTATTAAAAACGTAGTAATTCCTGTTTTCTTAAAATGAGGATGAACAAAAAATGAGAAACAGTTCTTACACTGAATTGTTTTATTATATATCTTTGAAAAATAATTTAGTGTTAGAATTAACATGCATCTTAAAAATATGCAATTAGTAAGGAATATTTAGCATTTTTACAATTCAAGACAATGAATAAACTTCCTTGGGGCATTAGGACTTTATTTTCAAACATTTTAAAATGATTCCATTTTTGAGAAATGAATAATTTTTCACAGGAATCTGAATCCAGTACAATCCTATGGCCAAAATTTAATTTTCAATATGTCATAAAAAACATTCAAGAGTACGTGAGTTCTTATTTTTTTAAATCTTCACAGTTTATGAAAAGTTATGTATAGCACATATATTATGCAAGTTTTGCTTATATTAAAAATATATTCTATTCTGTTTTAATCTTTCATCTGGGCACAGTATTAAAGTATTTGAGAAGTATAGTTGAAATGCTAATTAGAAAAATATGTGATTCTAGTTTCTTCTAGATTTTTTTAAAGTAACAAGTATGCTAAGAATTATTTTGATTAATAGGGGTTCAGGGCTTAATTAAAAATACTATTTCTCCAGAGAATTGGGTATAATAAAAAGAATTAAAAGAAGTGATGAATAACATAAAACATGCTAATCACATTTCTAGGAATAAAAGGACTATAACCACTAGTTAAACTGAAAATCTAAGGGACAAAACTAACAAAGATTGTTTTTGTAACAGGAGCCCTGATTCAATGATATGCCATTAAAAAGTCACTTAAATACTATGTTATGTTATAAATTTATGCAAAACAAATTGGATGATTTATGTGGTAAATCTCAAGGTTACCAAATAAGATGAGTTATATAGACCAGTAACTTTTATGACCTACAACCTTAAATTAATGTCTGGGACATAATTTTAAAGTGTAGTTTATTTTTTAATTTTTTGGCAAAAACTTGACTGTAATCTTCAGCTGGTCTGTTGGTGATGACACATTCCAATTCTTTGTTTCTCTCACTGTCTTCCCCTACCTCCTTAAAATGGCTTTTAAATTTCAATTGTAAAAAATGATCTGTTTCTTTCATTTTGTTTTTGAGTCTTGTAAAGAGACAAAAGTAGAAAAAGGGCTGCAATTGCTACATATGTTTAAAATTCAGCCAAGAAAGCATACTTCTATAAAATAAAGTGATTCAAATGAAATATCCAGCCTCAAAACAAATAGATTAACTCCGAATAACCCATAATAAATGGAAATAATTTTATTAAATTAAAAAAAAAGATATTGACCACTGTTGTACATCTAAACAAAACTTAGGCATCATTTCACTTTGAATTTTTTTTCTGAATAAACAATATTTCAGAATTAATAAATCAACTACTTGGTTTTGCTCATATCTGATAAAAAGGTTTTAACTGTAGAGCCCACCTTCCTCATTGGGTTATGTGAGGATTAAAAGAATAATTCATTGCAAGTGCTTTGTACAGTGCCTGGTGTTTAAGGAGAGTTCAGGAAATACCAAATATTACCAGTAAATTACCTAACTATTGGGACTACACAACGAAACAAGGCACTACCTGGTTTCTGTTAGAGTATGCATGTAGAGTTTGCAAGAAGAGATCCAAATAGAAAATTATCAGCCTGTATAGGGACCAACAGAAAAAGTAGCTGGCACTTATTGAATGGATACTGTATTACAGATATTTTTTCCTAAGTGTTTTACATTCTTAAACTGCAATATATATATATATATATATATATATATATATATATATATATATAAAATCACATACAAAAGAAACATAAATGCTTATCAATGTTGGGTTGATTTTATCAAGTCTAGGTCAACCGTCCTCTCTGTCATAATATAGTCCAGAGAGACTTGTTCAAGCAACCCACAGAACATCAAGTTGGACCATTACCTTGATTACATTATACTGACTAGACCTAGTGAGGACGACGTAGTAAACACCCAAGATGCCTCAGTAGTATATATGCACGCTAGAGGATGGGAGATAAATTCCATGAAAGTTTAGGGACTTGAAGCGATGATAAAGTTTGTAGTGGCCCAGCAGTCTGGGACATGCTGAAATCGACCTCCTATAGTAGGAGATAAATTAATACACCTTGCACCTTCCACCATGAAGAAGGAGGCACAAAACCTGGTAGTCCTTTGGATTTTGGAAGCAACATACAATCACATCTGTATATGCTACTCTGAGCATATCCTTAATAACCCACAAATCTGCAATGTTCAGAGGGGTGTAGGGCAAGAAAACTGTGCATCAAACTAGGTGTTACCTGATTCACTCTATCATAAAATAATATATACACAACAGCATTTCATTTATAAATTAAACTGGGACCAAGCAAGTTGAGAAGGCAAAAAATACTGTATGAGCAAGCAGCTTAGATGTCCTTGATATCTGCTCCTACTACTTCACAATCTTTCCTTCAACCCATACCTCTAACTTCATAGGGAGTTCTCAATGACCAGTTAATAGAGGATGAAAACGTGTAGACCTTGTTTAATCAATGGATTTGCTTGGTATCTGGTACCAGCTGTGACTGCTGTGTTACAATCCCAATTAAGGTGTCTGGCTCTGTAAGACAAAGCTGAAAGAATATCCTTCCCCTCAGCAGATAGAACTTCAGATAATACATTTGATTGTACACTTTGCATGGAAGGAAAGATAGCTGAGGTAATGAAACATGACATGGCCACATGGTCAGTGACTTAGAATATCAGGACTAGAAGACTTGTGACAAGAAGGTCTGAGGGAGAAATGTGGCTGTTCCTCTCAGAATTGGTACAAAGTGTGATAATATGGTATCCTATGAAAATACCTTCTAGTGGTCATCCACTGTGTCAAAGACTCTTAGTAATTTGGACAAGGTTATCTATCTTGTGGATATCAGATTACTTACCTGGCTGTCCTCGTGCTTGCTCAATGGGTCAATGTACAAAGTGACTATGGAAGCAGGGATGGAGACTGTGTATTAAATTACACAATCTTCCCTCTCTCCATGACTGATTTAACTACCACCGCTTGAGTTTCCAACTTTCCAATGTTGAGGCCCTAACATGACACCATTCCCCAGGGGCATCAACCAACCTATTGATGGCAAGGTAGGTTACACAGGACTCCTTTAACATGAAGGAGACAGTAATTTCTTCTCATAAGAATAGATAGATATTCAGGATATGGGTTTGCTTTTCCTTCCTTCAATGTTTTTGTGAGCTCCACCATGCATGGATTTAATAGAATGCCTTGTCAATTACCATGGTATTCATACAATATTGCCTTCAACCAGGGAACTCATTTCATGGCAAAGGAAATACAACAGTGGGCCCAACCCCACAGAACTCATTAGTTATAACTCATTCCTCATCATCCAGAATCAGCTGACTAAATGGAGTAGTGAAATGGTCTACCAATGGAATGGTTCATGTTTGGTTGCCAGCTGTGAGAAGTTTGGATGAGTCCTACAGGATATGATATGTGCCTACAGCTATTTCCTCCATAGCCAGAATGCATGAGTCTGCGAATGAAGAGGTGAAGGTAAGAGTGAACCCTCTAACTACTACATCAAATATCCCATTTAAATGAATTTTCCTTCCTGTATTTGTAACTTTGAAATTGGTGGTTTTAAAGATCTGCCCAGGGGAAGAATGTTTCCACCAGATCTGTGATTCTGTTGTACTGGAATAGCCTTCTTGGCTATTGTGGGCTCCTCAAGCTGATGAACTAACAGGGAGAAAAGTGGGCTACTGGCTAGTAAGTGATCCAGATGACCAAATGCTTTTGGGTTATAACTATAATGATGGAAGCAAGGGAAATGATGTTTGGACTGGTACACCCCTTGAAACAAATTTATCCAGTATTTCTGGGTCATTGAAAAACTACAGTAAATCAGGAAAGTCAGGACATCCAAAGACTCAGAACTTGTAGGAATTAAAGCCTGGGTCACCTATCAGGTAAAGAAACTTATCTAGCCTGGGTGCTGAAAGACAGTAAGAGAGTAAGGGGAAGATGAACTCTGTCGTGGAAGAAGAAAGCTATAAAGAACATTTTGGGCTTTTTGACCAACTAGAGAAGCATGGACTTTAGCAGCTGTTCTTTGTTTCTTTTTCTCCCCTCTATTTACTATGAAGAGTATTCATGGTGGCTAATATTTTAGATTCCAGTTGAAAGTATGACTGAATCAACATCACCCTTGGTGATACAGTAGCTGGATGGGATTTTGTGTGTCCCCCATGCAGGGAACACAAATATTTTACCTGGACAAAGGACAAAAATGGATGCGGAAAGACAAAGGGACCAGCTATATATTCTCCCTTTGTTCCTCTAGATCCACTCTCTATGCTTCTCCATTTTTCTCTATGTCCCTAAGAAGCTGCCCTTTATGGACTGCATAAAAAACTCTCTTTTCTTCTGGTTTCTGGTTAGTTTCAGCCAATATGAGGCCTAGCAAGAGATTGGAGAGTGGAAAGAGAGTGAAATCAGGAATTTATTTCTCTAGTTCCCTGCCTGCAAAATCCTAGGTTCATAGTGGCTGCATTTCTCTACTTAAGGACAGAGCTCCTATTTGGCAGTCTTCGCTTATACCCATGGTTTTCTCTCTCTCTGGGTTTCAGCTACTGTTCTGTGTCCTTCCTCATCAGGCCAGGGGCTGGAAAAGCTCCACAGTGTTGCTAGCTATGACACGTTTTTATCATCCCTTTGGTTTCCTTTAATACCCACAATCTTATAAATAGTCACTCAGCTAAACTCTCTTTAATTACCTAATTTGAGTATGCCATTCTGTTTATATATTTGTAAAAATCATGAATTAATATACCAAACTGAAAAATCAGCATGATAGCAGTTCTAAGGACCATGTCTTTATGACCAGAAAAGTAATATAACTATGTCCACTAAACCATGATATTAAAAGCAAAACAGAGTGTAAAGAATGAAATAGGAGATTTTATGCCTCAACTTGAGGCAACAGAACTGTTCATGAAAAGCTATGTGTTATATAATCCTTGGTCAACTAAATAATACTTAAATAAATCAGAGAATATGGCTAGCTAAAGGAAATACTTGTCATGTCTCAAAAACCTTTTAATGAAAAATACTTTTGTAATTAAACCAATTACATTAATCTGATATAATTTTTATACCATAATTTCAAAATAAAAAGTAAAATGTCATAGCTGCAATTAACTGATATATTTTGAGGCAGGAAGGAAAATAAAATATATACTTAAAATATTTTGTTCTAATGTTTGCATTAATTTAATTTTTGTGTAACTGCCTGAAACTTAAGAGTTAATGTTTAAAATAGTTTTATGTATTTCATATTTGTGTTAGAAGACTAAGCACAGCCTTGAGAATTAATAGGAAAAAGTAAAGAAAGATAATACAAGCATTACCTAACAATCTGCAGCACTCTCTAATCCAATTTGTAAATGTACATGAAAATATCACTTCCATCTTATCTTTATATTAAATTTAAATTTTAATATGTCATTATGTACAGAGGGAGCATATAAAAGTGGCTTGAGAGTATTCTATATTAATTTTCCACCTTTAACTTCTTGGTTATGGCAATTCATGTTAAAAGTCAAATGAGATTCATTCAAATTTCTAATCATTCTTTTATGTGCTATATTGTCTTCACTTTTATTTTATTTTTTTGTGAATCAAACTTATTCTAGATTTTTTAAATGATGATTTAAGAAGCAGAGATGGTTTCAGATAACATCCAATGGCTATAGTTTGAGAGCTAAAGAAACAAGGGGAGTTAAAGTGGAATATAAAATACTGTAACACCCAATTTTCTATTAAGCATTATTTTTCAAGTTTATAAATAGCAATATTTGATTTCCCACTGAGGATGCCAGCCTAGACACTATATCAATGAAAAAATAGCACAGCTTCAATCTCCTCTATGGTAACTAGAGCATGTAACTGTGATATTTCACTAGATTTTTTATTATCCTGGATTAATCATAATTACTGTATTAATAATTGTGCTAAAATTTAAAAAAATCAGAAAATTTATATAGCAGCTGTTTTTTTTTATCCCAGTGACTTGAAATAAGAGACTCTTCGGTTACAGTGCTCCTTTTTTATAAGACTTCAAGACTAAAAAAAAGGGGCCATATGCATTTTGCAAGATTTACTAGTTATTAAATATACAAAAATAAAAATATTGTTTAGTTTGTTCCTTGCTACATTTCAAAGTTACAAGTTACTTAGTAGTACACTATAACACTGTTCTCTATTCTCACATTTTAGCTTTCCTCTCAAAGAGTTGGTGACACTTACCAGAGTGGGTCCTGAGGTGTCCTGTGAGGGCGTCCCTTCTTCTACAGGCATAACTGCAGAAAGGACATTTGAACGGCTTCTCTCCAGAGTGTAACTTTATGTGCCTCAGAAGATTGCCCTTCTGAGTAAAAGAAGCTCCACACTGGTTACAATGGAAAGGACGTTCACCTGTGGAAAAGAAAGAAGTGGGAAAATCAAGTAGGTTATGTGCAAGTGACTAATTTGCCACACATTGTTAACTAGAACCAGTACTCTGTGCTAGAAAAATGAAGCAGGTTTTAACTCCCTTGTAAGTCTATAATAATATATATCTTCCTAGAATTTGATTTGCTAATTCCAAATTCTGAAGCTTTAGTTCACTTTACTGACTTTGCTGGTTGCTTTATATTCATTATTTTGAGCCTCACAATAACATTACTAATTAGGTATTATTACTTTCAATTAATAACTGAAGAAATTGAAGTTCAAAAGTATCAATTTACTTGATTAATGTCACAGAGCTAAGTACTAGAGCCTGAGAATTGAGTCTTGGACAGTTTGACTAAAAATCTTGTTCTCTTTATTTTACCATGCTATTTCTTTACAAATCATACACATTTTGAGTTAAAAGGGAACTTAAAGATTAGTTAGTCCTCCTCCCTCATTTTGCTGGTAAGAAAAGGGGGCCAAAGAAGTTAAATGAATGACCAACATCACAATGCTTACTACCATAAGATCTCCAAATATGAACCAGGTCTCTAGATTCTCCTGGTCACTGACAGTGACTTTGGGCAAATTTTCCTCATATATCAGGAGAAAGAAAATTATTCATCCACACTTTTCCTGTATAGTCTTTTTGTTGTGAAAAACATTTGTTGATAGGATCTTTCTCCTGTTAATTGCATTGCTAAAAAATTGTTTAAGCATGGATTATCATTTCAGTCTATTGTCATCAACTGGCTGTCACCAGTGTCATCAAACAAAAAGACATACAGATAATGAAGCAGTAAAATTGCAAGTACGAGCAATCTGTTAACATTATTAAACCATGAAAAAATACTATTTTTAAGTTTATCTACCTTTATAGATAGACATGAAATAAATTATGAGTTAATATACAAATAGTATAAATACATCAGAGTAAAGCTCTAAGTTTAGAATAAAAATAAAATTAAAAAACAATTCCAATTTGGTTGAACTGGATCATTTCTGTACTTGAGGTAAGATGATTATAATTAAATTTTTTTTCAAAAATTTTATACTCCATTGATTGTACACTTTAGATAAATTGTATGGTGTTTGAATATGTTTCAATAAAATTGATTAAAAATTTTACACTGAATTGTCATATTTCATATATCTTTCATTGAAACATTCACAATAACAGTGGATAATGAAAGGCCAATATATTTTTTTAGCCCTTTGCTATAAATACAAAGCTCAATGTTTCTTTTTGCTAAAGAAAACGAAGAGGCAT
Organism: Chaetophractus vellerosus; assembly: GCA_004027955.1. NCBI lineage: Eukaryota > Metazoa > Chordata > Mammalia > Cingulata > Chlamyphoridae > Chaetophractus > Chaetophractus vellerosus. The sequence goes on along the minus strand of PVKH010005417.1, from coordinate 13,123 downwards.
AAAGAAGATAAACTGCCATCACTTTCTGGCTGCAAGGCACTGAAATTCTAGCATCTAGATTTGTTATAAAACCTAAAGAGATTGAAAATTTGCTATATCAAGTCTATCTAAAATTCCATAATACTTTCTCATTTTTTAACATAATAAGGTACATACATGTAATCTGTGTATGTGTGTGTATGTGTGTATGTGTGGTGGGGTTAAGACTTTTTCTTAAGCAATCTGGAGATCTAATGAGCTAAGAATACAAAAGATACTATTCTGATGTTTTACTTTGTAAAAAATGATCCATCATATTAAAGTTACCTTCAATTTCATCTTATTTAACTTGTTGGATTCAGTGGTAAAAAGAAAATCCATTTCAGCCCTAAATACAGCTTAAAAGAGAAATACTTTGCCTAAAACCTCTCATATGAAGTCTTACAAAACCAGTTTGTTAAAAAAAAAAATCCAATTTAGCAGAGCTTTTTCATTATAAACACACATACACATATACAATTGAACTGGATTATTTTTTTTAATGGACTTACAGTCTATAACTTTTTAAAATCAGAATTTTCTACTCCTCACCTTTGCCATCGAATCAGTAATGAAATGGAAGAATAAGTCACTTCTTTAAAAGAACTTTTAAAAAATAGGAAATATCAAATGTAAAGTATACTTTATCCTCCAAATATTTTATTTTATTTTTGGAAACTATGTAGGGTTTCCCAGGCAAGTAACAAATTAGTATGCAATAACTTTAAAACTTAAGTAATTAATTTAGTGAGGTGAACAAAAAAAGCAAAATCATATTTGCCTTTGGAAAATACTCCATTAGCATGCTACCTTAATTTTTTAAACCTCCCATAATCTTGAGTTCAAATATTTTAAAATTCCTAAGTTAGAGTAGTTAATTTACATTTAGCAGCATTATTTATAGTAAAAGAGAAAAAATAATAAGGCTAACCCTTGTTTTAAAAGAATTTTTAAATTCACAAGATGGCCACTTAATTGATTTTTATGAGACTAATGATGGGATACTTTAATTTTTACCTTTACAAATACTCAAGAAGTCTTCAAATATTTTTAATAAGAAATTACTCCTAAAATTCTATGATTATCCTCAACAGAAGTAGATGAAATGAAAAAGGGGTTTAGGTTTATCTGGAGATGTTGCTGTGTTCCTGAGTGCGTAAGTCTCTATGTGAAACCATTCATTATGTTCCCATGCCCATGGGAAGAAAGAGGCATGATGAAGGCCAAAAGTCACACTCCCTTTTTTGAGAAGTGGAAAAGGGCATTGACATCAGCAATGCACTGTGATTTTTATCACATAAGTCTTTGAAAAGTATTGATCGGCTTTATAAATAAATTTTGATCAATTCTTTTTACTTCTGGAAACTAATGATCTGGCTTTCCTTATTTTGGTTTGAAATCAGCTTAACTACTCTTAATGTCTTAATTATAGAAAATGATAATTATCATTTCTACAACCTTCTGTCACTTTTTGTATTCCACACTAAACTTAGTTGGATTACAGTGAAACCTTCAATGACATTCCTGTTGAAGACAAGTATAAAAAATGGGTTAATTTAGAAGATTATATTTTAGTACACATACTTATATTACAGGAATTAACCTATCCAAATACAAGAATCATATCCAAATTTTTTTAATAACAAATAAAAAGAAGTGAATCCAATAAATTTTTGAAAATACCATCCTTGTAAAACATCAGCAATCCTTTTAACTAATGTTGTGGGATACTCCCTGGCCTGTGCATTACAGATATATATCTATCCGATAGTTAAGGAAAATATTCAGGTAAGTACCTAATTGTCTATGCAACTTCAAATAACATTTCTTAATTATTTCTTTTTAAAAAATTGCTTTTTTTTTTTTTCAGCTGAATGGATTGAATCATTTGGTTCTTTTGGAGTCAATTTAGAACTTGCCTGAAAAAAAACTTGATCTTCTTTGTATATAAATCAAGTAAATTTCAGGAAAACTCCACAAATTTATTAAATACCTTAATGACTTTACAGCATAATCCAATTCAAACAATCAAGTAGGTTATTGTTTCTGTGATAGCTAATCCTTCCATGGATGGGCACAACATCTAGACTAAAAACTCTGGATCCAGGAAAACAATTAAATATGGTCACCAGCTATCCTTCACTTCCATTCTCAATCTGTTTTGATTTTATTTTTTAACCAAATCTATCAATCTACTCAATGATAATCTTCTAGTTATTCATGGCATGAGGTAATCTATTATTTTTATTATGGAATAAATATATCTTGATGCTTTAAATATTCAATTGAAATACAACTATACATGAAGTTGCTGTGGTGAATCAAAGACAGAAGGTGTTCCTGTAATGAAAGGAATAACCTACAAATATACAAAATCCCAAGCACCTGTAGAGAAGGTCATGGAGCAAGAGAGTAGCTCCACAAAGCAGAAATGTTCAAAATATGGTGCTGAAAATTTAGTTACAAAGATGGGAGAACTCTACGCCAAAGATGGGCAAAAATAAGGATATTCTATAGACATAATGTTCCCATTATGTTTGTGCATGAACTAATTTACTGCTCCTACTTATTTTCTTCTTTCTATATTCCCAGTGAAGAGTGCCTGGAGTATCCGATGACAATATTACCTGATTACCTACTAAAGTAGCAACACCAAAGAAACAACACCTAGTCATTAAATAAGACTCTGGAATTGGCACTTTAGTAGAATACGAAAGAGAAAGAAGAAGAAGTAAACTAGATTTGATACTCCATGTTGTAATGAATTGGGTGGTTGTGTACCATTTTTCACTACTAATTGTATATTAGATATTCTATGAGCTAAAAACACACAAAAATGTTTCCCAAAGGCTTTATAAGGACTTAAGACAATGGCTTTTATACTATAAATAATTGGGGGTGGCAGTTCTAAAATGAAATGTGTATTTGGTTAATGACTAAACTCTGAACATATTTTTCCAACTTAGTTTAAATTAAAGAAACATGAATAGACCTTTTATTCTCAAATAGTAGTAAAATGGAGTTGAAAATTATATGACCCACTCAGAGGTATAAACTGGGTCATCATAAATACTTTTTAATTAGCTATATTAATGTATACCATTTCCAAAATTTCAAGGTCAACCCTATATGGCATGTATTCCAAGTTTATCTATGAACAACTATTGACTTTTACAAAAATCTCCCAGATGCAAGGAAAGTGGAATAATTTTCACAATTTTCCCATAAACATTTATATACACCATCCCAAATGTGCATAGTGTTACAAGGTTATTTTAAATGGTTGTTTAGTCCATCCTTGTCTTTCATAATCCTTATGAAAATCATTGAACGTATAGTGAAACATTGATTAACCTAAATTTTCAAGAGAGTACACTGGTTCTAAGAATTTTCTTAACTCAGTTCTTAAAAGGTTTATTTTAAATCTTCCAAAAATGTTTTAGTACACTTTTTAGCTTTAATATTAACACTGTATATTAACAATTTTCAACTGAAAAGTCATTAGACTGATTTTGCTTAATTTCTATTTTACTACATGGGAGAATCTGCACACTTGAATGAAAATCTTCCTCAACAAAATTACACTGAGACAATGAATATATTAAAACTTTGTGGAACTCTTCTTATAGAAGTGCAATTAGAATTACTTCATGAGTATAGGATAAAAGTAGACTCATTATTTTGTAGTCTTTTTCCTTTTTCCTTCTCAAATATCATAATAGAAAGGGTGATCTTTCAACTTTTCCATAAGCTATTTTTAAAATTTAAGAAAAACAATTTTTCCACTAGTAAATATAAATATTTTTAAAACATGATACTGTTTACAAAGGAAATTCAAAATAAAACAACAGGGGCCGGCTCGATGGCCCAGTGGATGGGGCGTCGGCATACCACATGGGAGGCCCTGGGTTCGATTCCCGGGGACCTCTCCTAGCGGGCAGACCGCCTTGAGAATGACAAGCCGCCATGGGCGGGCCGGAGCCGCCGTGGGCAGGGCAAGAAGCTGCCACGGACAGGGCAAGAGCCGCCACGGGCAGGGCAGGTCGCCCGTGGATGGAGCGCAGCCAGCCACTCGCGAACTGAAGCAAGCGCCGGCCGTGAACAGACTCAGAGACCGCCCACAAGCGGGGAGAGCCGCGCCTGCGCGGTGACCACTCTCGGCGCGTCGCCGCAGCGGGGGGAAGGGGAGATATGTAATAAAATAAATAAATCTTTAAAAAAAAAAAAACAAAAACTAAATAAAACAACAATGTAAGAGACTGTATGGCTGGAATAAGTACATATGCTCTAAAGCTGATGATTTTGATTATAACACTGATTTTAATGTGTAATTTCCCACTACAATTTTTAAAATACCAGCCTTATTTTATAGTCATGCCTCATAATAAATTGTTGGTGTATTTAAACAAAACCAGCTTGGACATCAGTAAACCTTGGTTCTAGACGCAGCAAAGTCCTTAACTACATAAGGGAAAATGGACAAATCACTTGACTTTTTAGGCCTCCATTTCCTCATGTATAAAACGAGAGGTTTGGACTAAAAAGACTTCAATGTACTTTTTATCTCTCATGTTCTAAGTATGATGATTATTGAGAAGTAAATTTTATAAATAACTCTCTTTATTGTGATTTATCTCTCTTTCAACGGATTGTTGCATTCTAAATGTCTAAGGGTATTAGTAATATTTTGTTCCATAGTATTATTTGCATTATAGTTAAATCTATCATTTCCTTTAAACCAATTTTCATATGAATTTGAAACTTTTTTTAAAAGAGTCAACAATCCTCCTATCTTACCACAATCTCATTTCTGCTGCTTTTAAAAAAAATTTAATAAAGGATTTAAAGAGATTTAAATAAGGCCTTCCATTCATGAAAGTCTATAACTCAAAGGTCTAAAAGTATATAATTTTAAAAATCTGAGGGCTTTTTTTTAACCTATTCCATGATTATACATCCCTACCTGCACAACTGCTACCATATGTCATATTCTACCTCACATGTCTTCTTGCAGGAGTTATAATAAAAAATTACCAGAAGATAGTAAATCCCCAAACAAGAGAAAGTTCCCTCCTACTACAGAGAGAGTGGTAGGCAAAGATTGACTGGAAAGTTTATTCTAAGGAGTTAACTAAATAAAGTAAAAATGATTCACCCCTATATAAATGCATGAGCACCATTTCATAGCATAAATTTTAAGCTAGCAAACTATATTACCTGCCCATGGGTATGGTAAAATATGTATAGAAATACAAAAAGATTAAGTTACACAATGAAATTCTCCTATACCTTTTGAACCCTTATCATATTATTGCTATATTAAGAACTGTGGAAACTGAATCCCAAACTTCTTTTCTGATATGCTATTCAGATTTGAAGGCTGGAAGTCAAGACCCAGGCTACTCTCTGCTTTTCAGCAATCCAATACTAGTAGAATTCTGAAAAGGTAGTTTCACCATTGCCACCCCTGAATGAAAAGGAAAGAGAATAGATGTCAGGTAATATCAACATCAGATGTCACAGGCAGTCATCAGGTTATTCTTTCAGCTGCTTACCAGTGTGACTCCTTTTATGTACCATAAGCACATTGGGCCCAATGCAAACCATGCCACAGACGTCACATTTCAGTTTACCATTCGGAAGCCGGATTCCTCCCTCGCCTTGAAGCTCCTGGACTTTCCTGTTGTCAGCCACCTCGCTGCTCTCAATTAGGGGCTCTTCTAGGCTGCTACCCTCATCAAGGCCCCTGATCTCATCTTCACGGCTCAGGGGTTTCCTGTCACACTCTTCATCACTCTGCATTTCTAGCTTTACTGAATTTGCTGTAATTTAAAAAGAAGAAAGCAAGAAATTTTAAATACATGATATGTATTCTAATATACATTTGTATTCCACCTATTGCTATTCTATTAATATAGGTGGAAATGATATTTTAAGTAGAATACAGTATATTGCTAAATGCAATATTAAGACATACTTTGCTAGATAACATTTTAGTGAGGCTTTAGCAAGAATGTGAAGCTGTGTCAGGAAAGCTCTAGGTAAACAGAATGGCCCTTTCTTTTTTCACACAGGTATTTCTTTAATCATTCATTTACTCTTAAAGGAAGTCTTTAAATAATTCTGGTATTGGCTCCTCAATTTGCCAATGAGGCCACTGAGAAGGAGACAGATTTATGGAAGAGACAAGATTAGATATTGCTCAACTCATGGAACCAAACCTCCTCTTAATTTAATAATCATATTTACTTCATATTCTCTGTTTCACATCATAGTAACTTGTGTAAACCTGCTTCTGAACAGTGTAAGAGAAACAATTAGGGATCTTAATCCTGCAAATATTTTAGATATATGAAGAAACAGTAACAAGGCAAACACATATATTCATTTTACAGCTGTATAAATATAGGGTAGGGTACACAGACTTTGCATGCTCTTAAGTTATCCTGCTTTTTTCTATATAAAAAAACTACTTTTTGGAACATAATAGTTCACAAATCAAAGTGTTCCATCTCTAATCTATGTACACCATAAAGCAGCGAATGACAGAAACAGCTTAGCATGCATGCACACACTTGCGACTATTAAGAAATTTAACGCTGTTTGCTGTTTTTGGATCATCCTTCAGAAAGGTGGAATTTTGTTAGCACAGCCCTCATTCTGGATTGCTGATGGACTATTATCACAAAGCAGAAGCAAGCTTTAAATGAATATCGTTTTTTTTTCTTTTTATCCAGTGATCTTGAATATTTCTTAAGAAATCATATCAGTTACTGAGCAAAACATAAATTATTTGGTACTACTTGAATATAGAGGAAATATTTTCACAAAAAGGAAGTAAGTTCTTTTCACTGTAACTGTTTTCTTAGAGAAACCACACTCTCTGTGATTTGTCATTAGTACTTAACTTTGCAAGTAGTGCTGTCAAAATGGCCCCTCTCCTGCTCCCCAGATCTCTGCCTTGTTAACTAGAGGCAGTATTCAACAATGAGATCACTGGACATAGTAAGGAGACCTCTGCTCCAGGACTGACTTTGACAGTATAATCTTCAAGAAAATTATTTAAAATTTGAATCTTATGCCTTTCATTTATAAATTGAAGATGAATTCAAATTACTGAATAAAGTTTGAGCAGAATAGATTAGATATTAAGAGCAGAGATCCTCTCACCAAACTGCTTGGATTTGAATACTAGCTCTGGCATTTACTATAAGCAACATCACCCTCAGAAAGATACTTAAGTTCTCTATGACTTCTATAAAATGGGGATGATGATGGTACGTACTTCATAGGGTTGATGTGAGCATTAAATGAATATATATATTTATATATATGAAATGTGCTTAGAACATTAACTAGAACATAGTACACTCTCAAAAAGGAGCAGCTATTATTTTTCTGTGGCTATATTGTATTCTATTTATTCCATAAGGTATTTGTGAAGATCAATTATTTTATAGTATGTAAACTCTTCTGAGATCTATAAAAGAGATTTGTCCTTCTTGACCCATTGAGCATCCTGTGTCTTTAATAGAGTATCTACTACATTAAGTTTTACCCTATTTACTAGTCAGCACTGCCTTACAGGTTTTTGTGAAGAGTAGGGACATTTTGTTCACCCTTGTATCCCCAGCATGTTTTTAAAATGTGCTGCAGGGAACCAGCTGTGGCTCAATTGGTAGGGCTCTGGTTTACCACATGGGAGGCCCCGGGTTCGGTTCCCAGGGCCTCCTGGAGAAGGCAAGCCACCGCGAGCAGCCAAGCCGCTGTGAGCAGGCAAGCCACCGTGTGGTAAGCTGACTCAGCGGGATGCCGCAGCAGGGGGAGACAAGCAGACACAGAAAAACGCAAAGCAAATGAACACAGCAAGCACAAGCAGCAAGGGGGGGATATATAAATAAATAAAAATAAATCTTTAAAAAAATAAAATAAAAGAAATAAAAATGTGTTGCTTATAGATGATCAAGTAGTATTCACTGAAATGTTTTACTAAATTAAGAGTTTTCCTTTTTTTATGTTAAAAGAATCCATGAATGTTTTAAAGAAAATAAACAAATGACATAAAGGATAAAAAATGAAAATTAAGTCCTTTTTTACCCAAGAATGACCATGCCTCAGTCCCCTTCTCAAAAGCAACCAATATTATCAGTTTCCAATTCAGAAATGTGTGTGTTTATTCTGAATATATGTGTATGCATGTGTGTATGAGTGTATATTTGTGTATATGCATGTATGTATTGCATGTGTGTGTGTACAGTCTCTTATCACACAAATAGGATTGTATAATTCACCTGACTTGAATTTTGCTTTCCTCATTTTAACAAAAGCTGTTTAATATCTTACATGTTAGCACATTAAACTCCATCATTCTTTTTAGTATCTGCATAAAATTCTATTTTATAGCTGTATTATAATTTATTAATCCAGAATAATGTTGGAAATTTAAGATTTTACAGTTTATTGCAATTATAGATATTATTTTATAATGCAGAGAACTTTAATCTGATAGGTAAAAATTGGTATCGCACTATAGTTTTTAATCTGCACTTTTATTATAAGTGAAGTTAAGCATCTTTTTCTATGTTTAAATGTTCTATTTTCTTTTCTGAGAACTGTCTATCAAGGTTCCTTGCCCATTTATCTACTAGGTCGTCAGTATTTTTTCAGAACTGATTTTAAATGTTCTTTATATACTAAGGAAATTAGGCCTCCGTTCATAACGTTTTGCAGATATTTTGATTTTTTCTAGAGTATTTTTTGACATAAATGTTAGTTTTACATGTTGAATTTTAAAGCTTTTCCATTACGGTTTTGGGCTCTGTATCTTGCTTCAATAGTTTTTTACATACTTCAAGAAACACTTCCATGATATTTTTTCTGGTATGGAGGATTTTTCTACTCAGCACAAAACACTATGTAGTCTCATAGTTCGTTCATAATTCTCATTTTAATGAAACATTAAGAAGAAAAAAAACAAACAAAAATAATGTTAACCTGACTTTATACTAACCTGTGAGCAAATTATCTACTCATTTATTTTAAATGATGTTCTAAAGACTAGAAACTTCATAGCAATGCCATCATTTATTTTCATGAACTAGTTAACATTTGATAAGCTACATTTGATGAGTCTAAAGTCTACCAGAATTCTATTTTAGCAACTGAAGAAATGTATACCTAAAAGAGGAGGTTTTAGCTGAAGGTGAAACTATGACCCCGTTTAAATTGCAAAATACCACAACATTATGAAGTATACGACCTGATACTGATCTTTTCCCTAGTGAGAAAATTAGAATTGGGACATCAAAACATATCAAACATGGGTAAAAAAATAATTTTAAATATTATTAGCCATTACAAATATAGTTAGAACTCTGTATCCCCAGAAGCAAATACTTGAAATGAATTTTTAAAATTGTATACATTTGAAAAAACTGAAAAACAGATGAAATCCTAAAGCTGTAGTAATATTTTCTCTAGCAATACTATACTCTAAGGAATTACATGTTTATCATGAAACAATTGTCCCAACTATCACTGTACTGATACAGTAAATCAATAAAATGCAACACATTTTCATACACACAAATTTCATTTTAATTAATTTAATTTTTAGCCGATTCCATTAAAATTAGGTTGAAATTATTAGGATTAAAAAGCAAATAAACAAAACAGTCTTTGAATTTTAACTGCTAAATAGAAAACTTTTCCCTATTCAAAGAATATAAAATAAGTTCTCACATGATTTATTTTCATTATTTAAAATATTTCCAATTAATGCAGAACATCTACTTTTATAAAACTCATTAATGATTAAATTCAAGTGTTTAGTAAACTTAAAGTGTGCTCTAAATTACAATTTTACATATTAATAAGATTATATTATAATTATCTATAGCACTAATAAATAAAGCTATTATAACTATGAATCATTGTGCAATGATATTCATAGTGCTTTAGTTTTCAACTATTTGAAATTAGTTTTTTCTGCATTATATTGAATTTATTTTGTAATTTGATAACAGGAAGACACTCATAAAGGGGCTAATTTTTATAAAGATGAGAATTTGTTAGTTTGAATGTAATGAGATCTTACTATTACATATCTCAACATCACAATTATTTATCAAACTTGTTTCTTTGCTATAAAATAGAGGACGTAAAATTCAGGCAAATCTGTGAGAATTTACACACATTATTATATACAAACAAAAATGTTTTTTGAAAATAATATTTTGCCAGAATAAATTATTAGAAATGAAAAGGAGAGTTAAATAAGATTTTAATTCATCAATTTGTTCTTTGTTATCCAATATTGCAGGCCCTAATAACTATATTATATAGATATTTGAATATTTTCAATGGTCAAAATGAAGATGATCAGTGTATGTATTTATACGTTTATAAGTTTACTATATCTATAAGTAACATAATCATGTTCTTAACTGATTTACATTTTAAAACAAAGAAAAGGTCAAGTTTTAAAGACTTAATGATCAAAAAAAGTTATTTTGTACATAGCCAATCAGTAATTGGTGGTAAAGATGGTTTCTTGTTCTTAAAAAAGTTTGTAATGGCACTTCTATTTAGAACTTATATTTATGATTAATTATTAAAGGTTTTTTTTAGAGACTAAGGTTTGTGAACACATTAAAAAGATAGTAATATTAGGAAAGATATTTATCATCAATTTTATATAGAAGAAGCTTTGAATGTAACTTAGGAATAAAAGTTTCACATATATATGTATATAAAACTTTCCCTTCAAAATGCAAACATGCTTATGAATTCAAGTTTTCCCCTTATTTACTGTTTCGAAATATTGATCATGAATATTAGAATTTAAGCTTATATACACTATAAAACCTGCACTTTAAGCATTTACAAGTGATCATCACACCAATACCTTAAGAAGAAAAGAGACCCATGCGGAACTCATTTTAAGTGCTCCCAGGCCAATCCATTTTCAATTATAAAATTTTCTTCAGTAACCATCCTGGGCTCTCTATACTCAAAGGCTTTCATGATTATCATTATTTCAGGATACATAATAGCAAATGGTTGAAGTTACACTAATCTTGCCTTTAATACTAACATGGCATTAAATAAAGGAATAACTGAATAATGGTGTCTACACAGGTCAACAGGTATAGAATACTGTAAATAAAATCATAGAACCTAAAACTGGATGGGGCAAAATTATGGTATTTTATGAAGCTGTTAAAAACAAATTATTTTAACCAAGTCTATGTCATAACAGAAATTTTCTATGCCCCCAACTCTTATACTTTCAAATTAAAAAAAAAAAAGAAATGGAAAATAAAATGCACTATGTTGTTACATACATTCATAGACCTCACAATCATACACCTCATATAATTCAACCAAAACTAACTGACAAAAATGGAATTCTCTTTTAAAACCATTGAAAGAGCAAGCATTTATTAAGTACCTGCTCTTTGCCTAACTGCTAAAAATGTCTGCAAAGGTTTAAGACTAAAAACTGAAGAATATTATTATTGATTTAAGTAAGAAACCCATATTAGCATAATAGTATGTACTAGAAATCAGTTATGAAAGAGTTCACGAGTGTTTTAAATGTCCATCAAATATTTTACTTATGTATAGATAAAATATAGTTACACAATAAATTTGCTGAACTGAACAATAAATTATGTACAGAGGGTTTTTGGGGGGAAATTGGTCATTTTAATTTACTATTTTTTTACTCAGTAACTCCACCAAGTCACCAACCTTTCCATAAAAGAAAGCATATGATTAGCAATGTCTGGCAATTTAGTATTTGGAATCATATGAAATTCTCAATACATAGTTTTGGGGGAGAAGATTGTTTTATACCTATACCGTGAAATATATTCAGATGATTTTGAAATGTCAAATTAAAGGAATAAATTCTACTGTCATTGTTAGATTCACAAATAATCCCATACTTTTTAAATGTCAAGTTTTGGAAATAATGTAATAAACAGCATTGAAAATGTCATTATTAAAGTATTTTGAACATCTAAATTAAACTTTCTATATCTTAAAACTTTACCATCAGTATGACCCAATTCTACCAATCCATAAACTAACTGAGTATTGAAGTTTCCTAGCCAGGAAGATAATGCAAGGGGTTTATGATTTACTTGCTCCATTTAAAATGATATAATATGTATTGATCCTATGAAGTATAAGACAGGCTTTCTAGATTAATTTATATCAAATTAGTAATTTATTTCTGTTTAATTTCCAAATTTTATTTTTTAATTTTTGAAGGAAGTAAATACTATGGGAGTTAAAGAAATATTTGTTTCATAGTGCTGAATAAAAGCTAGCTTAAAATACCTTTCTTTACTTACCAAATTGGAAAAAAAAAATTTTTACATGTGATGAGTAAATGGACTTTTATATGCTTGGCTTCTGTTGTGTGAGAATTCAAGAGGACAATTAAGGGTTGTTTTAACTTATAAGCATCAATTTCTCCCAGGATATGTCAGATACTTGAAATGGTGTGATATAAACTAATTGAATCAATATGTCTATCTAATAATCTGTTGAAGTTGCTTAACACTAAAATAACTCTCATTTAAACGTTGGAAACAGAAACACCAAACATGATTACTTCTGTATTAACATCCCAGCAGTTGTTTAAATAATGTGTTAATAAAACACACTGTCTTCAAAACTGTGATGTTAAACACAGTTACTTCCTAAGAACTCACCAAAATTCTAAACAATTAAAGTAAAATCATCACAAAAAATTATTTTAATATATGTGCAATCACTTTTTAATTTCATCAACATAATTTCACCCAATATAAAATCTTTGTTCTATTAACCATGAATAAGTAAATGGATAAGTCTCGCAAAACCACTCCCTCACAGCAACCTTAAAGTATTTCACTATAAACAGTAGGACAAGTCCAGGCACTGGTGTCATTGAACTGCAGATGAGCCATTAGTTGGTAGCATTCTAAGTCTGTACATCACAACACCTCATTTTCTTGTGTGTGTGTGTGTGTGTTTTTGTTTTTTTTTTGCCCCCATTCTCTCTTCACCTTCTCCAATATAGCTAGATTATGCATTTCTTAAACCCTCCGGA
>PVKH010005416.1:0-22131 GCA_004027955.1 Chaetophractus vellerosus | reverse complement strand
GTCTCGGTAAGAACAATAAATGAGTGGGATTGTTACTGTCATCAATTCCATGGTCACTATTATTAGAGAGAAAGCAAGGCCCTCAATTACTTCACTAAGTGGGGTGAAGATGCAACTTTTCCACCACAGAAAACAGAGCTGGAGAGGCAAAGCCCAGCAGGCACAAGAAGGCTGGAGTGATGTGTAATCTTTTGTTGCTTACATGACCCTTCTCCCCACCTCCGCCATCCTCACTTCTAGAAGTCTCACAGAACCTGTCTCTCCTCTACAGGGTATGTTCCTACTGCACAGATTATTCTTCTGGTCTGCTGTGTGGGCTGTGGTTAATTTAAATAAAGTCGGTGTCTGTAAGCAGCTACCTTTCCGGTGGCCCCTGCGATGTATGATGCAGGTGTTTTTCCTATGCCTACTCAGAGAGCGTAACTCCTACGCAATCAGTGTGCTTACTATGTGCTGACCGTGTACTACAGAGCAGAAAGCAAACACGCGTTGTCTTGTTTTAATACTCAGAATGAACCAGCAAATTAATGTCCCCATTTTATAGACGAGGAGGTTGATCCTCCCAAAGGCGGATTAACCTGATTATTTTAGTGCACATATCTATTAGAGAATGATGTAGAATTTGAGTCTAGCTCTGTTTGAGACGATTGCTTTCTCGGCTCCTCTTCCTCTAGGGTAACTAAAAGATTGAGGTGTGGGGGCTATCTAGGGGAGGCCGGTGTATTTCACAGTGAGTGGAGAGAAAGGGACACTTTTAAGTATGGGACTTTTGGGAAACTAAAAATTCAAATGAATTCTGCTGTTTCCGTGAGATGGAGGGAGGGTTATATTCCCAGCGATGCTGTTAAAGTTAATGGACTGAATCATAAATGAATTAGATAGTTGAATAACAAATAAAAAAAAATCGAGGCCTCTCTTCAATAAGTGGCATTATCCTCATCTTTACAGTAAAAATATTCCCCTATCTGAAAGTGTAGTCGAATGCTCTGACATTTTAAAGAGCGATGTGCAGAAGCTTCAAGAATCCTCCAATGTTTCAATACCTTTCCAACACATCTCGTGATTCTCACTTCAGAGATGAGGGAGCCGTGGCTGAGAGAATGAATTGCCTGCCACCCGGCAGGGAGGTGGTAGATCCAGTTTGGGATCAAGGTGACCTTTCTGGGCTCCATCTATATGGCTCAGTGGCAAGACTCTGGGCCCCAGAACCAGTCAGACTCTGGTTCTGATCCCAATCACCCCTTACCTATCAGTATGGCCTTTGCTAAGCCCTGCCACCCCTCTGGACTCAGCTTTTCCATCTGGAAAGAGAGAATGACATTGTTTGTCTCTGGCAGCTTTTGCAACTATTTGCTTTGATAGCATTTGTAAAAGGGTGCTTTGCCAAGTTTGGTATATGCTTCATGATCCTACATACTTTCACTTCTTTCCTTTTGGAGAGTCCTTTTGATAATAAAATCAATCTTGCCCATTTCTCAGATTAGCATGCCCAGACCACAGCTGCTGAGAGGCTGCAAGGCTTTGTGCTCAATGAGAGGCATGTGGGAGATTCATCACCCAGCTGTGACAAATGGGTCCTTTCTCTTTTCATTAGCTGGTGTCAGGTCAAATATTGAATTTACACCTTGTCATCTCTCTGGATGACCTTTGACCTATCGATCTTTGTGATTTTCTTAAATGACTATTCCATCTCCAGGACGTGTACCTGCCAATTTCAGGGGTCAATACTGTCATTTTTGGTGGTCATTATAAGAGCTTATAATGTTACCACTCAAACAGGTGCTCTAGTCAAAGGGAAGGAATTTATTTTTGTTCAGTGCAAACAAGCTTCAGCATTTTTGTTGGGAGGTGCAACAATCTCAGAGGATCAATCTCTCTAACGAGTAGTTCTTCGTGGGAAGGATGCCACACTGCAGGGCAATTTGGATCAGTCATTCATACAGTCATTAACATTATTGTATTTCTTTCCACACTGACGATGTGCCAAGCCCAGTACTAAGCAAAACGGTTATAGTAGGTTCTATAGAACGTACACACTTGCATACCTGAAGTACATCATATACATATAACCACATATATGTGTGCATATATGTATGTATGTATTTGCTGGAAGCACTGATTTTCAGAGGTTGCATGACTAAATAACTACTAAGTGATCAAATGCAATATCTATCAAAAGAGAGATATAGCTAATATGCTATGAGAATTCAGAGGAGAAAAGAAAGCGTCAATTCTACATTCATTATTTCAGAGATGATTTCATGGATTGTCGAGTTTGGGAAGGATCTGGACACATACACCTGAGAAAACACAGGGCGTTGAAGGCAGAGGGACAAGTATAAGCAAAACGTGCGACTGAGCGAAATAGTTGGCAGGCTATGCACACTTTAAATGAAGGACAGGGACTGGGTCTCACTTCTCCTTGTCTTCCTGGCACCTTGTGTCAGCACATTCAGGTAATCATTAGAAGTTTGTTGAATGGGAGTAGCTGTGGATAGATTGAACAAGCTCAGGGCAAATTTCTACAATAACACAGGTGTTAGAGATCTGATCTCTGGGCAGGTTAGGACAAGGGGATATATATTTACATGTACATACACATGTGTATATAAAGAGCACATGTGTCTCACAATTACACATTTCTCCTGCTGTGCTAAAATGTGTGCTTGTTAAAGTTCATAAATATTGTGCTAATAATTGACCATGGAATATATGGTACTTGAATAACAAAGATTACTTCATTCTATTTTAAATATAGCCCAGAATTAATTCTTATATGGTGGAGGGGAAACTGCCGAGAAAGTCTACGTGTCCGTTTCTGAGCTGTAAATCAGACTTGTGCAGAACCCAGTGGTTTGGAAGAGGCTTTATTTATTTCTGGCTCTCCTTTGAATTTAAATGGCCTCGGTGGTGAAAGATGCTGAGAATTCTTCTGTGAGCATGCAGTGTACCCCTGAAACGATATCCCTTCTAGTGCGCTAAGGATGTAAGGAGACTGGAGGCTAGGGTGAAGGGCCACCCTCGTGGCCACTCCAGCATTTGGCCAATGTTTCCACAGCATTGTGCAGTGGAGGCAGCCTGATTCTTAGAGCTGGTCATGTTATTGTTGAAGAAAGGTCAGGAATTTGAAAAACAGGCACAATCAAGGGGAATTGAAAGTGAAAAGGAATGGAGAAGAATTTTTTTCTGTGGCAAGTAGAAGAAATCTGACTCAAACTAACCTAAGGCAGGAAGAAAATATTTAATTTTTCACATAGTGAGAAAGTCTGAGGTTGGAGCAAATGTCTCCAGTGACTTAAAGAATACTGTCATCTCCCTCTCTTTCCTGCTGCCTCTCCTCCTATTGCCTCCCTTTCCCTCTCCCTGTGCCTTAACTCTGATTCTCCATGTAGATTGCCCTCATCTTTACTACCACAGTCAGGTAGCCTACAGGTAGCCAGAAAAGCATGGTGCAGGCATACCCAGCTCCAGGCCTACATCAGCTTGACATTCTGCCCTTGAAGGAAATAGAGAGCTTACCTAGTCATATACAATTCAGGGAATGTGTCTGATTGGTCCAAGTTGGGGGACAGACTTATCATGGCTAGAGGATTGGAGTAACTGACTGGCCAGTGCTGGGTCACATATCCACACTCAGCTGGATGGGATACTGTGATTGGGAGTTAGAGCAGAACCAAACTGAGTAGAGGAGAGAGAAGTTTTCAAAAGGAAAGTCTGGGAGTGGGGTTGTTCCAAAGCCCAAGGTGAGAAGGAGCAAGCCATTTCAGAAATGGGGAAACTCTTCTAAGCTGTTCACAACTTAGAAGTGAAGGGAAAAGCAACCTCTCCAGTTTTCTTTAGGGTGGTGAGGGCAGCAGGTTAGAAACAAAGAAAAGGAGGTACAGGACTGGGCACAGTTGCCATACTGCAGCATGTGGTGGAGTGGCCTGATTGACAGCAAAGTGAAACTTGGATCTTTTGAACTGTTGTAGCCTCTCCTCAATATCAGCCTATTTCTTTCTTTTTTTTAGGAGGTACCAGGGATTGAACACAGGACCTCGGACACGGGAAGCAGGCACTCAACCACTGAGCTACATCTGCTCCCCAATGAGAGTTGGTTTTATCATTTGTTTGTTTTTTGTTTTTTAGGAGGTACTGGGGATCAAACCTGGGACCTTGTATGTGGGAAGCAGGGGCTCAACCACCTGAGCTACATCCAGTCCCAGCCTGTTTCATTTTTAATGCCAAACTTGATAGATACAACTTTTGCTACAGGCTTAGTCTTGTGTTCATTACATTAATAATATTGTTAATTATTACTAACAACTATATTATTAATAAATGACTATAAAAACATTAATATGCTGTATATTATTAATAATAATAACAATATTATCAAGTCAAAAGTATACTCCAAGTCAGATGGCTCAGTCATAAGACCTGTGTGTTCTCAAACTATATGATGGCCCAGGGAAGGAGAAAGGAAAGTGGCTTGGTAGGATCAGGGTTGAGAAAAGTGACTTGGCTCTTGGCGGTGACACTCAATATATATTACTGAGCATCAACTATATGCCAAAAACTGTGCTGTTTGCTTTATATTACTCTCTTCTTCAATCCTTCAACAGCTCCCACCAGGGAGAGGCTATTATCATTTCCTTATTCAGAAGAGAGGACTGAGACATGACGATTTTTTTATGCAAGGTCAAACAAGGTCTAGGGTAAAACCGATTTTTGCTACAGTGCCACAAACAAACAAAAGGCAGCACCACTGCCACACTATGTCCAGACATTTCTTTCCAGTGTATTCAGTATTATTCAATTGGGAAGACAAATGCTTTGGGAACACAAAGCATTGCTGGTCTTGAAGGCTGTATAATGTCAGCTCACCACACTGAGCAGAGGAAATCCATACGTTGGCAGTGGCATTGCTAAGGCCTGGGTTTCCTAAAGATTGAGTATTTGTTTCATGAGTACCTGATCTGACCCTATTATAGGTATCTGGGTAATGTACATTATAGGAGTAAGTGAATGATAAATGAATGAATGAATATTCATTCATTCAGCACTTTTTACTTATAAAGCTTCATTATTAATTCACATGATGCAATATGTCTGTTTGAGTCCTTTGCGGGATTGGACAAATCAATATGTTCTTCCTTTCATTTCCACAAGAACCAAGGTGGGAGGGTTTTTTCACCACCCTCCTCTCTGCCCCCACCCCCAGCTAGCTCTTCCTAAGAGGTTTGCAAATCTTTGCCTCTGCACCAAAACCCTGGTGTCTGGCACAGAAAAACTTCTTGTGAATCATAATTTGGATTAAAAAAAAATAAAGGACAATCAAAATGAAGCTTTGTGGTGGCTGCTTAATTTGGAGGGCATTATTTTTAGCCCTGCAAAGGACCAGTGGCACGAAAACAATTAGGATCTTTTGTCAAGTTAATTAAATTTTACTAAGTGTAGTAATCTCAGTGGGCTTCGTACACCAGAGGTAAAACTAATTAAAACGCAAATTCTTCCTAGTCTAATAAGGAGTTCTAACTTGGATAGCTGAGGAATGTTGTGCATACTGAGAGATATTCAAAACTAATTTATAATGAGATGAGGGCAAACCCTTAAATGGTTCAGTTCTGTTGAAGGCTCACTTGAGAACGCCAATAAGTATGTTAAATTGGAGGCAGCCACTTAAGGAAAGGAAAGCAGACTGGCAAACCTACCTGGGCTCAGGAGAAAAATGGATCCAGCTTAGACAAGTTAGAATGGAGAAGCCGGTGGAAATGAGGCATCCAGGTTTTATCTGAAAAGTGCTATTTTCTCCCCAGGTTCTTTCTCTTCATTAAATTCTCAAAGGGCAGCCTGAGCTAATGGCATTTGCTTTTCCTGCAGTAGTCTTTTCTGACAAAGCTACATGGAGCAAGAATGCTTAGTTCACCAGGATTCAAATCGGTAGTTAATCCACACCAAGTTTCCTGTGGGCACTGACAGCCACTGGAAGGCTAAAAAATTCATTCTTTGCTAGCAATTAGCAGAGTGTTAAGATGGCAATCCCAAATGGCTCAGACATAGCCCTTCCCTCAGAACCCATGGACACCAATTTCTACCTCCCGTCAGATGTGTATGAATATTTGTAGGTGAGATATTTGAAATGATTGTTGAATCACAATGGGCAACCTTCATATAAACTTGGGCACACTTCGATTGACATGCTATCACTCTCCCACTGATTGCAAGTGGCACATACCTGCTGACATTTTCCTCATTTCCCTGTCTCATTTCACACCCTGTGGTCTGGACCCTGACAGCCCACTGACTTTGGCATGTGCTGCCAATCTCCTTCTAATCACCAAATTGAATGACTTTCCTTTGCTGCTACTCCCTTCAACCAGATTGGATCATTGGTCACACCGGCCACACCATCCCTCCTGAGCCACTCTGCCTTATTTCATTCTGTGAGGCTGTTACAAATGCAGCTGCACCTTCTGGGAACAAGCATTAGTAAAGTCCCTTTCTGAGAAGGGGACTCTTGACTAGTTTTTCTCACTACGTACACCAGGATTCTGCCTGAAAACAACAGATGGGTGCCATTGCATTTGGAAATCTATAATAAAACTGGAATATTTTCAATATTTTTATTATGTAAGTAATATTTGTTCATTGGAGAATATTTAGGAAGAGCAGAGTAATAAAAGGAAAAGAAATCAGACATAATCAAACTACAACTCGATTATTTTCTTCTACTTTTTCCCTATTTCTTTCCCTTGAAGATCTTAATGTAAGACATGCTTCTATGATCATTTTTGTCACGTAACACTCTCGTCTGAGAATTTTCTCCTGTCATTAAAATAATTTTCATAGGCAATTCAATATAGTGGGAAGAACACGGACACTTTAATGTGGCACATCTGATTTTAAATTCCAGCTTCACCTCTTATTAGCTATGTGATGTTGGGCAAGACTTTACATGTTTTTTAGTCTAGGTTCCTTTTCTGTGAAATAGAGATGATAATAACTTTATCATAAATTTGATATAAGGATGATACTGGCTAATGTTTAAAACTTGTCTGGCTGTGGTGTCAGTTGCTGGCACTATTATTATTTTCAATTAATAAATACAGTGCTTACTGGTTCCACAATATTCCATTATATAGGTGTTCTGTAATTTACTTAAATTAATCCCTGTAATTAAACATTTTGTTTTCTTCATTAGTTTCCTAATATCAATATGCTAGAATAAATATCATATTTTTATTAGTAACATTTTCTACACACACATGTCACTGTCTAGAAAGGTTGAACCATTTTCTACTTTCACCAGCTGTGCATTAGGGGACCAGTTTTCTCCTGACTCCCTCCCCCCAGCTGCCTTAGTGCCTTTAGCAGGAAGAAGGGCCACTCTAGCACCACAGCAATTGGTAAAGCGCTAGTGGCTTCACCAGAAGCTTTTTGCCTAAGGTGATGGGACTCAGAAGCCTCCATGCCAACCAGGGCTTGGTTTACCAGCCTGTACCTTTTTAGGCAACTCTCTGTTCATCTGAGGACCCCCTTTGTTTTTCACAAGATTCTATAAGCAACTCTAATCAATTGCTCCCACTTCTCCAGTCATTGCACGTGCTGGATCCATGTGAGAGATATTCATTTGTGTAAATCCATGCCTGGGATTACATGCAGATAAATAGAGAGTTTTAGATTTGTTTGAGATGTATTTAGCCCCAAGGCTCTTGACTCTGGAAGCAGAAGGTTCAACTTGAAAGGAGGCAACCTGAAAAAGAAAACATCTCGAGGACTGCTGAAAATACAAGAGGTCAAACACACTTCATTCTGTACTCATCAGTTATTCTCGTCAATGAACGTTACTAACCTGCAATGACCCAAGCACTACCCTAGACTCTCAGAGATACAAAATGAATATGAAAGGCAGCTTTTCTTTGAAAAACTTAATATCTGATTGGGTGGGGAGCCAAAGAAGTAGGCTCCTGAATAATAATATTCTAAGGTGATAAGTGCTACAGTGGGGAGATACTGGAATACAAAGGAGAGAGGCAAAAGAGGTGATAAAACGGAATATTTCTTACTTGTGCTGGGTCTTTAATATTGAGAATAAATTCAGCAGTATACTAGGAAACCTCAGTGTTAGAAATGGATTGGATGATAGGTCATGCTGGGGAAGGGCTAGCCCATAGTTTGGATGGCTAGATTGGAGGAGGTTTGGAGGAGACTGGATGGGAGGTGAAGCTGAATATATGGGGAAATCAGATGTTAGGGTAGAGTTTGAATGTTATTCTAAGGAATCTGAATTCTATTGTCTATGTGTTGGAGGATATTTTAATTTCTCAGTTGCTAAAGCAAATACTATACAATAGTTTGACTTACCAACAGGAATTTATTGGCTCATGGTTTTGAAGCTAAGGGAAGTCTAAAACTGAGATGTCAGCAAGGTGATGCTTTCTCTCCAAAGGCTGTGGAATTCTGAGGTTGGCTGCCAGTGATCCTTGGGGTTCCTTGGCTTTTCCATCACATGGCGATGTACTCTCCTTTCTCTTCCAGCTTCCATTGTCTCCAGGGTTTTTGTTTCTCCTATGGCCTTTTCTCTGTGTCGTTATCCATAAGGCCTCTAGTAATGGGATTAAGTTCCATACAGATTCATTTGGCCATGCCTTAGCTAAAAATGACCTCATCAAAAGGCTCTATTTACAGTGTGCTTAATTTACAGGACTAAAACTAAGAATATATTTTTCTGGGGTACAGAATTCAATTTTACACAGATGATCATTGCAGGTTTTGATGTCATTTTCTTTGCCTGTCATTGGCTTTAGTTTCCCCAAATATGTGTCTGAGCTGTGGTGATGGAATGAAGCTAAAAGACTCAGGTTACTCATCTAAAACTAAGGAGGGGAGTACTACTGCCTCACAGTGTGGTGACAACATAAAATAAATGAAGGCAAAGCTAAGTATAAGGTAGCAGTTCCTTCCAAGAGTGTGAAAGAAGGGAGAGTCCTCTGGGAACTGCCTTCGTAGACTTTTAATAATTGCAGAGCAATAAGCTAATTACTGTGCTTTATCTCCTTCACTCATAGAATTCCAAACGGAATGAGTAAACCTGAAAAGTTAGTATAGTGTACAAAGACAACCACCAGCCCCCAGAAAAAAAATCAATAGAAGAGAAATGTTAGAGTGATCAAACTTTGTGTGTTAAACTCTCCTTTTCCTCCCCAAATACAAAGCCCCATTCTATTTGTACTCAAAATATGCTCTTGGAGTAGATTTGTGTGAAAGCCAGCAGTGGAAAAGCACTGTACAGAATCAGGGGTCTTATTCTAGGTTCTAAATCTGGCTCCATGATCTTGCCAAATAACTTTTCTTCTCTTAAACTCAATTTCCCCCCATGTTTTTGGATGATTTGGGTTCCATTTTAGTTGCCTAATAAGCCATAAGCCGCCAATAGCCTTTCTAATCCTGTGGCGCTGCAGAGTGTAGTTGCTTTGAATTCTATTGATATAGTGATTCCTTTATATCAAATATTTTATAATATTCCCTTTCTTATCCTGAAACCAAAATCATAGCTAATATAAACTTTCTACATACATAATTAAAAAAAATAATCAAACTCATAGAGTCAGAATCTAGACTTTATATTACCAGGGGACAGGTGGGGGTAGGGAATAGGAAGTTAAGGCTTAAAATGTATAGAGTTTCTATGTGGGATGATAGAAAAGTTTTGGTAATGGATGGTGGTGATGGTTGCACAACATTGTGAAGGCAATTAACAGCACTGAATTGTATATTTGAATGTAGTTAAAAGAGGACATTTTAGGTTGTAAGTATGCTACAAGAATAAAAATTAAAAACAAAATCCATGGAACTGCACAACCCAAACAGCAAACCTTAAGTTATGCCATGGACAATCGTAATAATGGGCTTTCATCCATTGTAACAAATGTACCACAACAATGCAAGGAATTCATAATAGGGTGGTATATGGGAATCCTGTATTTTATGCATGATTGTTCTGTAAACTCACTTCTCTAATTTGAAAAAAAAAACATAATAAGATTCCATGTCACACTCATTAAGGTGGCTATTATTTAAAAATTCATACAGACTATAATATAAGGCAGAATATAACAACCATTGACAAGGATGTGGAGAAATAGGAGTACTCATTCATTGTTGGCGGGAATGTAAAATTAGAAGACAGTTTAGTGATTCCTCAGAAAGTTTAGGGGGAAAAATTAATGAGATGCCATAATAATGACATAAAAGAGAAATTAAAGAGAGTAGCTTATAATGAAATAATAATTATTTTAAGTATTTCCATAAATTAATTGTTTGTACATGACATTATACAACGATATAATGTAGTAGTGTGATAATTACACTGATTCACACAATCACTGTGAATGGGACGGCTACAAAGCCAGACCAAAACAAATGTATTATACCAGCAGCATAAATATCAACAGGGGTATTTTCCAAAAGGTAAACAATTCTTGGTAAAGCATTAAAAATCTATGATCTTCCCTGATTTACACAGAAGTTGTATTCCTGAAAACTCCTGTGCATTTTTAAGCAATAAAATAAATTCCTTTGTGTCCATTTATAAAATGGACCTGAATTTAGGCACATATGATTTTAAAGAGTTTTTAATCTACCCAGACACCTAGTGAAATTTCAAAAGCCACGTAGAACGCACAGGGTAATTTTTTCGTTGTTTAGGACTACCCTTGCATTGCACCCCTGATCTCCACCCATGAAAATATCAGCATTGCACCCATCAGCATGAAGATGCAAAATTCCCCCCCACATTTTTTAATATGCAGCTTAATTGGGGGTTCCTCTCTCAGTGGAGGACCACAGGTCCAGTAGCTTGCTCAGCCCATTATGCAGGTCATCATTTCTGAGGCTGAGTGTCATGAAGTCTATGTGCTTAAACATCCTTAAGGGTTCCTGACCCGCAGAGAACTGGTATGCTTATGACCCACTGTTCTCCTACCACCACGATTCCTACTGCAACTATAGCTATTATTACTAATGCCATTACTGTTCCTACTACCGTGCTCCTGCCTCTCCAAACAGGATTAATAGTATTTACTGAAATTTATGTAATTATTATGGTGCTAATTAATCGCCATGGCAACAGTCTGAAAATACACAGATAAGCAAGCTGAACCTCAGAAAGGTGAAAAGATTTCTGCATGTGTCACTCAGCTACTAGATGGCAAAGTGGTCTTCAAATCTAAATAGAGCCTGAACCCACAGTCCATGTTCTCTCCTGCTATACTTTATTTTCCTTCATTTTCAGTTGAATCATCCTTGAGGTACAGTTCTGAGGCTGTGAAAAAGTCTAAATCAGACATGCTTTCTCACTGAAGGTCGGCTGATGGATCCTGGATTCTTGCCACATGAGTAAGCAAAATGACAGCTCTCTATCTGGGTCTCTGCCTTCTCCTCGAGGCTACTTTCTCCCTGGGCTCAGCTATGGTGATCAAGCACATGGCAGTGCTCCTCTCTTCAGCTTTGAGCCGCTCCCTGGGCCTAGCCTCTCAGGTGCGTCTTTCAGTGCCTCTGTGCTCTGCTGATTTCAGCCTCCAGCCTCTGTACCCTTTCCCAGCCTTTCAGGGTTTCTCTTGGCCTTTCTCTCAGCCTCTTGGGGCTTCTTTGTCTTAACATGACTGCAAGTGACCCTGAAATCCTTTCTCACATGGCAGGGTAAGAATGGCAGTCCTCTTTCTCTGTGTGCTTCTCCTTTCAGTTCTCAGTTTATATAAGACCCCAGCAAGAGGGCAGTGACCTAACCTGGGTCATGCCTCACTGACATAATCCAAGCAAAGGCCCTAAAGTGATTTAATCAAAACGTCCCTTAACTGAATCTAATGCAATCAAAGGGCCCCACACAGGAATGGATTAGTTTTAGAACATGACCTTTTCTGGGATTAAAAAAACAAACAAACTCCAAACTGTCACACGTACTAAGCATTCTAACCTTTACGGGTCTCAACTTCCTTGTCTGTAAAATGGTAGTCCCAATTTCACAGGGTTTTTAGGTGAATAAAGTGATTTAATTTATATAAAGGACTTACAATAGTGTCTGTGACATAATGAATAGCCAATATCAGTTGCATAGTATTAGTAAATACTTTACAAATGCTATCTAGTCTTCACAATCATCTAGAACATTTTAGCGTCTCTGAGTCTCAAATAAAAACTCAGAGAGGTTTTGTAATTTTCACAAGGTCATACAACCAACAAATGGAAGACCTGTGTGACTTCTAAGTCCCTGTTCTTTCCAACATGCTCTATTCCTTCTCTTGAATATTGGTAAGGTCCTTTGACAGAAGAAGATGAAATGACACACTCCCTCTCTCCTCCCAAACATACCACTATTCTTTCTGCCAAATAATATAAATATCCTTTTCATGTCAAGGTGGAACATAATTTCCAGCCATAAGATGGTACAATATATGGTTATTCTGGAGTATGTCAAATCATTCATTGGTTAGTTTATTCATTCAAACCAGAAATAGGTTCCTAAAGCACACCACTTGATATGCCCTACAAAAATATGTAGATGTAAAATGAAAAATGTCATCTATCACCTGGATTTTTATTTTGCTAGTTGATGCCAAATACCTTTAGGTATTGAGACATTTTTTCACTTTCCGTTCAGATGCTACAGCTGCATGTGTGCAGAGCAATGGTCTTTAAAGAAGTTAAGCCTTATACCTTAATCTGAAGGTCATATTAAGAACAGGAATTGGATGTGTCTACACCAGAGGATTAGACCTCACTGTATTTTGGTTGCATCCAACATTTGTCTCTATTATCTCCACCAAGAAACATAGGAATGTATTCACAACCAGATTAAGGCCAGCATCAATTTGAATCTCTGCTCTACTGCACTCTAAGTTCTGTGAATATTAATGGCAAGTTCTTTGTTGGATGGTTGGCTGCTTAAATTCATCTGCTCTTTGGTTGGAGTCATTCGGGCAATAAATGGTGAGCATGTGCCCACTCAAATAAAGGTCAGGGGTAGGGCAGAGGCATGCAGGCAGTGTGTGTGTCTAAAGGTCTGAGTTGTGAAATCTAGCACAGGAAAGATCATAAAGCACCATCTAGATGGATAATTTTGGGTATTTGGGGGGGCAAAGTGACACGGGGACAGCTGGTTTTTCCGTCTTATCTGATGACCTTCAAGTCCCAGTTCTAACCACCCCTTGCCTGTGGGGGTCTGCCCCTATGCTGCAAGTGCAGTCCATGTGCTCCCCATGGGTTCTACCATTGCATCTGTGATGGTGTGTTACCAGGAACACTACTGTAGACAGGCCATGGTCATGAAAACCTGGGCGGGAAGCTTAACTATCCCAGGTAGCCTTGGTGCATCCATAGATCAGTATCTACCCTCTCTGGGCCTCTGCTTCCAGATGGTAAGAGGGTGATGATAATGGCACCAAGTTCATGAGGCAGCTTGTGGTTTAAATTACTTAATGGAAGCGAAGGTTATAACAATGCTTGGAATAGCATAAAGATTCTCTAAGAGTTACTAATTAAAATTTTCAAAGAGAATTGGACAAATTAAACCACTTCAGAACAATGAGGTTATAAAAAGGGATTTCAATACAATACCAAGGTCAAAAGATTAAAAATATCTGCCTGCTAAATCCCAGTACCTAAATTAGTTTGCCCACACCCAAAGGATATTAGGAGATAGGAGAGAGTTGCTCAGAGAAGATGAGTCAAGCCTGGGATGGAATCCAGGCTTGGTGGTCCATCAGTCAGTTGTCCTTAGCAGAACTGCTGAACTTCTCTGAGCTTATTTTCTCATCTAATATGGAAATAATAACATTTCTACACATTGTAAGATTTCATAAGAAACAAAGAAGTAAAATGCTTATACTTTATAAATGGTAACTTTAAAAAAAGGACCTGGGGCAGCCTTTTCAATCAGTTCTCTCACTATTCACTCTAATGCATGGTATGCTTTTCCTATACTTAACTAATTCCCAGAAAAAGTTCTTGCCGTTTTGTCCAGCTGTGCCTTTGCACACAAGGTCAGTTTCTGTAATGTCATTCTCCTTGCATTGTGCCCAGGAAAGCTCCTCACTGTTGAAGGCTGTAATTGGCTTTTGAGAACAGAAAAGGTAATCAAAGCTAAGAAGAATGTCCCACTCTTAAGCCAGATCCAGGGGGATCAGAGCTCCAGGGGCAGAACACAAGGCTGCTGGGAGGGGAAGAGCCAAGACAGACATAAGAAGGTTGGCCCTGGGCTAACTGGCTGAAGGCCCCATTTGTTCCTTTATCTGTCAACTAGTGTGCAGTGCATGTGACACTGGTTCTGTCCCACCCAGCGGTGAGGAATGCAACCTGGAACAAACTTCCTAGAAAGACATTTGGTGAGATGTACCAGGAACCTTAAAAATGTTTGTGACATCTGATACATAATTCCATTAATATTAATACATAAACAGGCATGTGGATTGATAAATGGGGGTGAGATATTCATCAAATTATTATGTATTAATGACTTAAATTCAAAACCCAACAATGTAAGATTCGTTATAAAATGTTATGTTACATCTGCAAAAAGGCCTACTTTTTAGCCATTAAAATTATGGTTTTGAGAAATGTTTAATTGTATGGGATAATAGTCATAATACAATGTTAAGTAAGAAGCAAAAAAGAAAATGCATTGTGATCCAAATTATGTGAGAGTGTGTAAAATAGAGAAACAAGTCAGCTCAGAAACTAATAGTGACTCTCTCCAAGTTATGGATTTTTTTTTTGTATTTAATATTTTCCCTAAAATTAACTCAAATGGGCAGAAAAACTATATCAACGTGTCAACATTCCTTTTGGAAGTCTTTGGCTTTGATTCTCTTGTGACTTGGGGTTGGCCAGTGGATTATGGGCAGACTAGATTACTAGGAGTACCTTAGAAACCCCACATGTTACTGTTTAATATGGGTCTCAGGTCTGCTGGCCCGGACACCAGTGTCTTGTTTTCTGATGGGCCCCCTGCGTGGTCATGGATGCCCACCAAGATCTAGCAATGAAGGAAGCCAAGCATAGCAGTGGAATGTGGTTCTGGCTGAACAAGGCATACTCACCCTGCGATTAAAGGCCACCCTTTATAAAGTGCCTGTGTAGTGTCAAATAGTGCACTCTGTGCTTTAAATGTCTTGTGTCATAAAACCCAGAGGCTCAGAGATAGGGCTAGGATGAGGAGGATGCAAGCCAGGCTCCTAAGGACATTAAATTTAAGGAGCCTCTCAGGGTCATCCTTGCATCTTTAAATTTTGCACCTTGTGCACCTCACTGGCCCCACCCTTATCCTGCCCCTGCTCAGAGAGGTTATATAACTTGCTCAATGTCCAGGAGCTATCAAGAGGTTGGATTTAGGATCAATTCCAAATCCAACTGATTCTGAACTCCATGCATTTTCCACTATATCTTTCTATAGATTTAGAAAATAAGCTATTATAAGGAGAAAAAAACAGGGCAATTGTATGTGTTTATGTGTAGATGTATATGTGTTCACCATGAAATCATAGAATTCGTCATATTTAAAAGCACAAAGGGATTTATATTTGAGAAAACAGCAAGCACAGTGATCACAAATGTACCATCTCCCCCATTTTGTAGGGGGATATTGTCAGGCATATTTCAGGCTCAAATTATAAGTTGACAACCAACTGGTCAACCAAATATGGCATGTTCCCTCTGCACTTCATGGATTCTGCCATTTGGTCATTGGCACTCAAAGCTAATGAAATTAAGCACTGCACCTTCCCCAGCTGAGCTAAGAGCTGGGCTCACCAAAAAGTCCCACGCTACAGGGCATCCAGTTAGCAGCTCATGGATGGGCCTAACCTCAGTGAGGAAGGAATAAAAAAAAATTCTGTTCAATTTCATTTTCTGGTGAAAATGTAATCATTCTAGCTCAAACTCCCAGGGTTGGAGAAAGGAGTGTTGTTGTTTCTTTCCTGTTTGGGAGGGCATTCTCACCCCTGGTAAAGCACAGAGCCCAGCCTGTCTGCTTCACTTCACAGCCCTCAGTAAGAGGACAATTTTGCAACACGCATGGATTAGATGGGGTTTGTTTTTGCACAGATCCCCAAGTGAAAACACACCCAAAAACCCAGAGTGTTTTTTTTCCCACAAAGGTTTTTTATTTTCCGGTCATTCATGCATGTAGAAAACATTTATTAAGCATTTATGTGCCAGGAACTGGGTGAAACTTTACTTCATTTAATTGTCGCCCCCCACAGTGAGGTCATTATTGTTTATTATCCTCCTTTTTCTGATGAGGAAACTGAGACTCCTGGGGTTTAAATGTTACACCTAACATTACAGTCTGTAAACATTGAACTTCCATCTGATGTTCTTTTTTTTCTTGCTGCCTTACAAATACTTGTAAGAACAAATTGAATTTAATTGAATTATGGTACTGGGTGCACAAGTGATTAATGTATGCTGGTGGAATGGATGGTTAGTGACTATATTTATTCCTTGTATCCATAAATTTAATATATGTTTTGCTGAGGGAGATGCCTCAATGGGAAGATGGCAGTTAACAAGGTCATTTTCTGATATGGGAAATCATAAATGTGCATGGATCTCCTGCATTTCATTTTTCCACTGCCTCTGAAATGGATATTTGCTGGCCATTTGAGAGCTGTTGCTCTTTGTTATCTGAAGGTACCCTATCATCTTGGTTTCATATAGTACAAAATGAAAAAGAGAGGTTAGTCCCCTGGAAATTTACTCACATCTCCCTAGAAATGGAAAAATGCTATGGCAGCCAGAGAAATCACCCTTTCTGACTCACTTGCTGAGGGAATTCTGATAACCCACTTCCTGGCCCATAGTTTCCTCATCTATAAGGTGAAGGGTTTGAACTCAAGCTTTTCTCAGATAATCTTTACCCCTGAAATTACAAGTAATCTTTTCTACCTCCTAAAACTTAGGGCCTGATACATAAGTGGTTTGGCCTTACCCAGCCTTTTGTAGCATAAGTCTAGGCCCTTATAAAAGGCTTTGATTTGTATCCAGTATTGCTTAATTATGGGTGTGTGTGTGCAAATTCTAGTTGAGAACCGGGTGGAGAGATTGTTAGCCACTCTCACAGCATCCCAACTTGGTTGAGCCTTTTTGAGACTGCCAGTCTACCATGTTGTCACAGCACCTTCTCTCTGCCCAAGCTGTTAAAATTCTTCAGTTGCTTCATGCTGATTTTAGATGAATAATAAACCATAATGGCCTAAAAGTCCTGTTAAGATCCGATCCCCTCTTATCTTTCCATCCTCAGCTTGCGTTACTCATATCACAAGGCACCTTCTGCTCCTTTGGCTTAGAGTGCTCTGATTCATACATACTTTATATACTTTTCTTGAATGGTATCTATTCATTCTTCATATCTCCACTAAATTGTTTTTTTTTTTTTAATTTTCCTTAGAAATAACATCTATCAGCCATTGATCAGCTTCTCACTTGATCATTTTCCCATAATCAGGCTGCTTTTATACATATATTTTGGATTTTGTTGCTTCATAGCCATCTTCCCTTTTAGATTGTGCTGATGGTTGGTTGATATATTATTCTCAGTGCCTGGCCCAGTACCGGGCACAGAGAGGGCACTTACTTATTTGCTTAGTAAATGAATAAGTGACACACAGACATCTGGACCAGGATTAGGTCAAGTGATTGAACTGTCAATGCTCTTTGTGGAAAGTTGTGGTATGAAGAGAAGGGTACTAGACTTGGTGCCAGGAGCAAAGAGTGTTATATGTCAAAGCTCTTCCATTGACTGACGGAATCAAAGAAGACAGCCAGCGTAAGTCTCTGGACCTTTGTTTTATTCTTTAGAAAAGGACACTTATTACTACTCCTGGGGATTTTGTGAGACATAATTAAACAGTGGACTGTAAAAAGCTTAAAAGTAAGAAAACACTATAGGAAGCTCAGGCATTGCCACTGTTTTTTAATTTCCTAAGGATAACTGTGATACTGATTAGCTTATAAAAGCAATTCACATGGAGCACCTGTTGGAGTAGGGCTGGTGACGATCCTATTAATATATTGTTTATCAGGTTACTGAGTGCTCCAAAACCACTTCAATCACATGATAATTAAGTAGCCCTTTTTCCTAAGTTCCATAAGTATTGTAATTTCTTTTGAAATTTCATTAATATGATACTAGAGTGATATGCAGTTCTGTCCCAGAGAAAAAATAATTTTTGTTATAAATGGATGATCTTCCATTTGTTGTATTTAAATCATACTTAGAAATTTAAAATGGCCTCCAAAGTAATACGAAGCTTCTCGTTATTTTCGAATAATAGAAATAATTTATTATATTCCAAATCAAAACAAAGTCTTTAATAGTGCTATTTTATTAACTCTGCTCTTACTGACTTTAAAGAATGAATGAATGAATGAATGAATGACTTAATCATTTTATGCTCCCCTTTTTCATAGATAATTTGAATCAGTGCTTAAGGAGAAGACTATCAGACCCCCTTGTGTTTAAAGCAAATATTATAATACAAATACATTCATGCTCAAAAACAATGGATTTAATGAGAAAAAGGTACAAATAAAATATGAGTGAAATAGGAATTATTTTAATCCAATGGATTATAGTTTCCTATGTAAGAAGAGGGGCAGAATTGGTATATTTCATAGGAAATTGCTCAGGGAACTGAATTTCTTTCTCTCATGTCTTAGGTGTACACATTACCAACTGTTTGTTTTGTGCTTTTTATCCAAGATTCCTTCCTTTCCTCCTTCACTGAGAATACAGATACAGGAGAGAGTGGACATTGGGTTCCTAAATCTGAGGATTAAAGCCTGAGCCTTTGCTTTCTAGGTCTACATCCAAGTTTGATACATTACAAAATGCCACCCAAAGTTAGTTCCCTTCCCCAGAAAAATCAGGATGAAACTAGGATCTTTCTCATGGGGGATTTTTATCAAAATCCTCAAGACTGAGGAATGAGCAAACTTAAGGGGGTAATGCAACCATAGACCAAATTAGACTTAGTATTATTGTAATAACGGAAGAACATTTAATCTTGATATAAAGATAGTGGTTATGAGAGAGGTTCTGAAGGGAGGAAGTGGGAAGAATAGGGGGAATATAGAGCATTTTTAGGGCATTGGAATTGTTCTGCATGATATTGCAATGACAGATACAGCCCATTATACATCAGTCAAAACCTATAAAATTGTAAGGTGCAAAGTGTAAACCATAGTGCAAATTATAGACCATGATTAGTAGCAATGCTTCAATATTTGTTCATCAATTATAATAAGTGTAACACACTAATGTATGATTTTATTAATAGGGGAAAATGTGGGAGAGGGTTGGGTATATGGGAATCCCCTATATTTTTTATGTAACTTCTATAATCTAAAACTTCTTTAAAATACTGTTAAAATAATAATTAAAAGAAATACAGAGAACTCAGCTCACAGCACCTTGCTAAATAATTAAGAAGTCTTTAGGATAAAAAGAGACTTTAAGACTTTAAAAAAAAGTGATTAAACATATTAAACACTGGTACAGTATTAGGACTTGGTAGGAACTGAATAAATGTTGGTTTCTTTTACCTCCATAGTACACGAGTGTCTAATAGTATTCTCATTCTCTTGGCTCCACTTAAAATCATGATACTTTTGTGGATGACCTTTCCTTAAACTATTTTACTGTTGGCAAGAAAAGATTTAACTAAAAATTAAAGTCAGATCAAGATAGCAGAGTGAGCTTCTACAGGGCTCCGTCCCCTGTAGAAGCCTAAAACAACAAGCAAGAATTGGCAGAAACATCTTTCAACAAGCTCCATAAAATGGTCAAAGGTCTGCAGTAACAGGAAAAGTGCCAATTAAAAGAAATCACTTAAAACAGTAAAATCGCATGGCACCCTGACAAGCCCGTCCCCTACACTTTCATCAGCTTGGTGCCAAGCCAGCCCATGTTCCCAATGCAGATCTTTGGCCCTAGTTCTAGAGGGAGTAGAGTAAACTTGTGCATGTACTAAGATCCTGCATTTCTTGTCCAGTTTGTCTCTTGGTGGCCTGAGGGATTCACTGTTCCAGAACCTGGCCTGAGTGTAGAAGGCAGCTCACTGAGCTTTCCTATAGAATGCTGTGAAAGAGTAGTCAGGTTGTGCTGCTTGGGGCAAGGGATTGCTGGCTAAAGCACATGCAGTGCAGTGCCTGGGACCATCAGGAAACTGTTTCCTAGGAAAGAGGGGAATTTCATATCTGTGTAAATGAGGGAACTCCTAGGGCCATATTCTTATGCACAAGATAACGGTCATGAGCATAAAGGATCAGGGCAGCTGCTTCGCTTTGGCTTGGAGCTATTCTCCAAACTCAATGCTGGATAAGCCTTAAAGAAGAGCATTCCCACAGCTCAATCTGCAAAGACTGGGAAAGGTGTTTTCTTTACTTTGCTTCTTTTCTTAATTTTAATTTTAATTTTAATTTTTAGCTCCAGGCATCCAAGGAAAGTTCTGTCAAAACATTAGGTGGATACAAGCTTAAGGAACAGATGCCTCAGAGTTTATATTCCAGTGTTAACACAGTAAAGTATCAAAATTTAAAAGTTTCAACAAAAGATTGCAAAACATACAAAGAAAGAGGAATTGATGTTCCAGACAAAGGAAGAAGATTAAAGCATTAGAAATCATCATTGAAGAAGATTGAACCTGGGGTATTCCAGACAAAGATTAAAAAAAATGATACTCTATATGCTAAAAGAGATACAGGAAAACATGGACAAAAACAAAAGGAAAGCAGGAAAATGATAAATGAAAACAGACTATCAATAGAGAGAGAGAAATTATGAAATGGAATCAAACAGAGCTGAAGACCACAGTAACAGAAATACGGAACTCCATAGAGGTGTTCAACTGCAGATCAGAGCTGGCAGAAGAAAGAATTAGTGAAATTGAAGATAAGACAATTGAAAACATCCAACCTGAGAAGCAGACAGGGGAAGAATGAAGAAAAGTGAACAGAGTTTGTGGAACCTGTGGGAATCCATCAAGCATAGCAATAGAAATAAGGTGGGTGTCCCATAAGGAGATGAAAGAGAAAAAGGAGAAAAGAGAATATCTAAAGAAATAATGGCTGAGAACTTCCCAAATTTAACTAAGAACATGAATATACACATCTGAGATGCTCAATGAAACTCCAAATAGGATAAACCCAAATAGACTCACACTGAACCATGTTATAATAAAATTGTCAATGCTCAAATATAAAGAGAGAATTCTAAAAGGTCAAGAGAGAAGCAATGTGTAACAGACAAGGGACCCTTAATATGATTAAGTGCCAAATTCTCATCAGAAGTTATGGTTACAAGGGCAATAGAATGACATATGTAAAGTGCTGAAGTAAAAAAATTGCCAATCAAGAATTCTGCATCTAGCAAAATTGTCCTTCAAAAATAAGGTTACGTGAGGCAAACACTGGCAAAATAGAAGGGAGAAATAGATTTCTCTACAATAAAGAAATAGAGATATTGAATCATATGATAAATGGACTAGCCCTAATAGACATACAGAACCTTACACCCCAAAACAGCAGGTGTACATTCTTCTCAAATGCTCATGGATTATTCACCATGGTAGACCATATATTGGGTCATGAAGTAGATCTCAATAAATTCCACTAGATCAAAATTATATAAAGCACTTTCTCTGATCATAGTGGAATAAAGATGGAAATCAACAATAGGTGGAAAAAGGGAAAATTCACAAATACATGAAGATTAAACAACACATTATTAAATAATCAGTGGGTCAAAGAAATCATGAGAGAAATCAATAAATTTCTCGAGACAAATGAAAATAAGAACACAACATATTAGAATCTATGGGATGCAGTGAAAACAGTGCTGAGAAGGAAATTTATAGCCCTCAACAAAGTAGACAATGTAGATGAAAATGGACAATTGCTAGGTGTTCTAGTCAGGGTTCTCTCGGGAAACAGAATCAACACGAGATCTCTGTTAAAAATATAAGATTTTATAAGAGTCTCTCACGTGACCGTGGGGGATACACAAGTCCAGGTTCCGCCGGCAGGCTGCAAGCCAGGGGCTCCGATGAAAGACTGATGAAGGGTCCTCGATGAGTTTGCTCCGATGAAAGAGTG
>PVKH010005415.1:0-22132 GCA_004027955.1 Chaetophractus vellerosus | reverse complement strand
AACTCCCTCAAAATTTCCCCCAGAATCTCAACAATTCTCTATGCTGGCAATTGTTTTTTTGTCCTTTTGAAACCCTACCGAAATCTGAGAGAAACGGTTAAACTTATCCTCTCCAAAGTATTCCTTCCACCAAGACCTTTGACCTCTTTCCCTTCTGCTGAACCCAGGACACTGAGCTCTCAGTGGCTTTACTCTTGCCCACAAGATGGGATGCTTCCTTTTGCCTACATATGTGTTGAACCCTCACAGAGCTCAAGCCAGGCAGGTCTCTCTCTCTCTTTCTCTTTCTTTTTTTCTCTCTTTCTCTCTCTCTCTCTCTCTCTCTCTCTCTCTCTCTCTCTCTCGTATGCACTCTCTCACTCTTGCGCACTTTCTCTCTGTCCTTTCTAATAATGTACAAAGCAATTTCCAAAAGTATTTCAAATAAGGAAATTAGTTTATATAGTTTTTAAATATAAATTCTTCCTTTATCCCTCATGGGACAAAGCTATTTCTCTTTCTTGTCAGACCATAGGTGAAAAGCACTTGGAGGGTTTCCATAGACCTAGTGTAGCAGTCAAGATGCTACAGAGAAAAAGAACAAATAGTATATAGATGATGATTCTTGAGAGGTAATTGATAGATTAGTTACATAGATCAATAGACTAGATAGATGATAGATAGATAGATAGATAGATAGATAGATAGATAGATAGATAGATAGATAGATAGATGATAGCTAAAGGTAGGTAAGTAAGTAGGTAAGTAGTAGACACATAGATGATAGATAATTAGATATAGATTGATGAAGATTAGATAGGTAGAGTGATAGATTAAATAGATTAAAAAGATAGATGTAGATAGTTTACATTGATAGATCAATAGAGATAGATGGATAGGTAGATTATTAGATAGATACAGATTGATGAGATAGATAGATAGATAGATAGATAGATAGATAGAGAAATTTATTTAAAGTAATTGGCTCATGATTGTGCAGGCAAGTGAGAAATCTGCAGAGCAGGCTTATAGGCTGGAAGCTCAGGCAGAACTGACATTGCAGTCTTGAGGCAGAATTTTTCCTTCTCTGGCAAAGCTAGGGTTTTCTTCTTAAGGCATTCAGCCTAAGGTCTTAGAATGGATGAGCCCCCCCCCCCATTATCGAGGGAATCTCTTTTTAACTTCAAGTTAACTGATTGTAGATGTTAACCACACAAAATGCCTTCACAGCAATATCACGATTAGTGCTTGATTAAATAACTGGGTACCATCGCCTAGCCAAGTTACACTTAAAATTAACCATCACAGCTGCTGACTTCTAATTTGTGGCACTCCATACAAAATTCTAATACAATTCTAATAAATTCTCTTCTGTGAGTCTTACTTCCATCTAATACCCTGTCCTGGAAAATATTCATCCTCTCATTAAAGAACCTAATTATGCATTTCAAAGCATAATAAAAATCATTCTTTTGTATAAATCCTCCTCGAAAAGAGATGAGTTTCCCCAACTATTCACAGTGCCATCTTAACATACATGCTTCTAAGTATTACACACAAATGATACTTTATTCCCTCAATAACACTGCGAAGTTGGAATTGTTTTATTCATCCCACTTTACAGAGAAGAAAAGTAGGGCTCAGAGCAGTTGGGACTTACACAAAGCTGGTAAGAAGTAAAGGTACAGCTTGAGCCCAGGTCTTCTGGCTCCAAAGCCCCCAATGTTTATGACCCACAGCTTCCCCATGATGTGTTAAGTGGTGGCACTACAGTATTAAAAGACTGTCTGATAGCAATATCCTAATCTCAGCAGAAAACCATCATGTTTCTTAAAATCTCATCTAAGATATTGCCCTTGGTTGAGAATTGGCAGAAACACGCAAGAGCAAAAAGACAAAAGTTTATCAAGTGGAACCTTTACTTTTTTTTTTATTGTCTTTAACAGCAAAGGGTTAAATCCAATACTCAAACTATATCTAACTATAGAAATTGTTCCTTTATTGCTATATCACTGTAGTAACTGCTTTTCCTTTTCAATTTTTAGTATGTGTGACTGTGTTCCCAAGCTTAAAAAAGAACATTAAAGATCTGATAGAGATACAACAAAGAGAAAGACATGGGACATGGGCCCCTAAGCCCTGAGAAAACGTGTTTCACAAATGAGGTTACAAAGTGAAGCATCTGCACTGATTTAGCGAATAAGTCTCATTTCATTGAACACTTGCTTTGCCAGCCAGAAGTTCTCTGATACTTCAGTGACCTTTCAGGTGTCAACAGGATAAAGTGCCCCAATAATGAGTTGTGTTTTCCTAATCAGAAAAAAAAAAAAGTAGATCAGAGTCCACGTAGGCTTTAGCCCAGGCCAAGCAAAAGAACTCAGGAAGTCAACTGAATTGTTGACCAAGTATGCCTGAGTGGGAGAAAGGTGGTACTTTTGAATTTGGCCTGAGGTTGATTATGTTCTCAATTCCTTTTGTGCAATCGGAGGTAAGTACTCTTGAAACTCTCACCTGCAGAGATAATGTACACACACTCCATTTTCATAGACTCACATAAATTTTTTAATGTCTATCAATGAGTTCTTCTAACTATTTAGGCTTAGCTTTCTGTGAGCTGTCTTTTAAAATTTCCCCTCCTGGTCTCTTCCAGCTCTGTCTCCAAAAGAGTGTATGTTGACTAGTGGCTTTGTAGTTAATAACCAAAGCACAATTTTATATTACAATACCTCACTGCCAACATGTATTTATAAAAGCAGTTTGGGATTTGCTGAACTCAGTGTTCGTGATTAAAAAGTTTAAATAAAAGGGAAGCTAACAACAGGGAATATGCTTTAGCAAAGAATATTTATTCAAAAAGCATTTTCTCTTACTTGGTAATTTCTAAATTCCACTATTATTAATGTTATTAAATCACAGTTATTAAAACTGATATGGCACTTTACTAATTTAAGATAATTGGGCCTCCCTGTGCCCCCAGAGGTTGGTCAGCAGATATAAATATACCCATATTGCAGACAGGAAAACTAAGAGAAAGAGAAAACTTTGTGGCAATTGCAAAGACATTGCTAACAGTCCTAAATTGTCTTCAGAGAACCACAGGCAAATTCCTCCATAGAGGCAAAGATTAATCAAGTACCAGTCTTACCATGTTGCCTTCTTCCCAGTTGTGTACCTCTCTTTAGGGTGCTATGCAGTCAGAGCCAGGCAGAGAACAATGTTTTTTTCCTATTAGTTATAAACAGTTGCAAAGCTTGATGGCAGTCACCGACGATTACCCTCCCAGCCTAACCATCGTGATGCTAAAGGGTTAGCCTCACCTCTTTTTTCCCTTTCTTTTGGCTGAAGAGGCTGCAGGGGTAGCTTCTTCCCACTGGTATGAAAAAGGTTTCTTTTGTTTATCTCACAGGACCCAGGCAACAATGAACACTCGAGATATTCTATAAGAAGTCTCTTTATTCTGATTCAAGACCTCATGAGGGAAAGAGAAAACGCACTCAGTTAAATTTCACCTGGAAATTTTATCACCGTCTTCCATGTTCCCATCAGCTGCCTTATTTTTCTTCATTCCATGAAGATGAATTGAGTGTCTGCTATAAGGCAGACACCGCTATGGCTTCTGGAGCTACTGTAGTAAACAAGGCAAATCATATCACTGATCTCACTCTGCTTCCATTATAACGATGGAGGCAGCCACCAAATAAACAAGTAGATATATAATATGTCAATGAAGGAAAATAAAACCGAGTGAGGAGAAAGAAACTGCTCTAAAATCCCAGCAAGTCCCCAATCTGCCTTGTACCAGTTACACAGTCACATTTCCTATTTTTCCAAGTGTTTCCTGGTCTTTGCCAATAGGATTTGCCATTCTTAACTGAAATACTACATTTTCAAAGTAAAACCAAACACCAACTCCTGCCTGACATTGTTTTGTTCTGATAAAGGAAGAACATGGTCCTAGCCAAGACATTTCTAAGTCAGCTTTGCATCTTCCCTTCTCTTCCCCTTTCCCAGTGTCCAAGAACTTCACATGCCATGTGTTCTCTCCCTCTTTCTCCATGTATCCTGTGCTCATTCACAACTTTCCTTTCTCATTGTCCTAATTCAGGCCTTCTGGAATCCCTCCATCTATCTTTCAGGCTTTCTGATCAGTACTGAAATAATGCAGACGATATGCCAAGTTGCTATAAAGAGACCACCTCTCCTTACTTTAAAAAAAAAAAATCACTGAAATCAGAGTCATATAGGCTGGAGCTGAGAATATAAATAAGAAAGTTTCTAAAAGGAAGGGCTGCTTAAATGTTTATGTGGTATCATGCATAAGTTATCAGACACAAAATACTTGAACAAATCCCTAAAGGATACCTTCCTTTATCACCTCTTAAAGATACAATACAGAAATGCCAGGCACCTTATCAGTAAATGTCAAAGGCAAATCCAGCACAGACTGTTATTGTTCTCACCACAATTTGCCAAATATTAGATTGGCAATGGGAAGAAGATGAAAGAGTAAATTTTTTTAGGAAGAGCAGAGAAAAGCCATATCTAATAGAGGACTCAGAGCAAGAACTCAAAAACTTCAGTTAAAAGAAAAGTATTAAAAGAAAAAAAACTATAAATTTTAGATTTAATCCAAAATGCCAAGAAAACTTTTGAAAACCTTCAAGGAATTTACTGGAATGGCTTAAGTGAAAAGCAGAGATCACTTTTCTAATACGC
The DNA here is from genome assembly GCA_004027955.1 of Chaetophractus vellerosus. NCBI lineage: Eukaryota > Metazoa > Chordata > Mammalia > Cingulata > Chlamyphoridae > Chaetophractus > Chaetophractus vellerosus. The sequence continues at coordinate 17,437 of PVKH010005415.1, read as the reverse complement.
TTAGGAAAGAAAGAGAAGACCTGGCTTCTGGTCCCATCCTCAGCAATGTGGCCTCAAGCACTCAAGCAAAACTGAATTTATCTGCAGAATGAAGACAATTATTCATACCGATCTCACAGTATGGTTGTAATGATAAATGATAACACCTGAAAAGGCTTTAGGAAATATTCAGTGTTTTTGCAATTGTAGGAAATTTATTTTATTCTTATTTTCAGGGATTGAGAAGATTCCAACTGGTAAAAGGCAATCTTTTCTAAGTGACGCAGAGATGAACGTTGAGCCAAACCGCCAGCTGCCCTCACAGTAATTTGGAGAAGGGCATGTCAAATGCTTCATGACCCCGAATGGTCAGAAAAGTTATACATTATGCAGTAGCTCCTTTAGAGCCTAAATAAATGTAAAAGAAACTGAAAACAGATCAAAGCAGTATTAAGGGTACTCTAAAATTTTAAGCTAATCCCAATATTTTAATTTTTGAGAGGGAAAAAGTTTTGAATTTTCTAATTCTGTTCTCTAACTACATGGTATCCCAGGGCTTCCAGGTCTTGCTGCATCATTCAATAAAAGATGCAATGGAGCAAATCTACCTACTCTGAGCACCAGAAACTTAACTGTAGTGGCCAAGTAGATCTACCTGATTCCTCTCCCTCTCCCTCAGGTCTCTAGGAAGAATCCAAACAATGATGGAGAAGGAATACAGTTGAACATTGAAAGTTTACTTGGAGTGAACCCAGATGTGTTTATAACATAAACAACAAAAAAAGATGCCCTTGATTATGGTTTTAATTTGTATACCCCTCATGAGAAAATGGTAAAAATCCATCCTATGTTTAGAGTATCTCCTTTTCTCATCCCTGATGGAACCTCTTCCATGCCCCAAACGGACCTGAACAGTTAGAAATGTTAACAATCCTTCCATCAGAGCTTTAATGCTATTCTACTCAGTTGGGTAGTTTTAAGACAGCTGTACCACCCACACACCATAAAGATCATGGCTAATAAGAGCAAGCCACAGACAACTCAAGCTCCATTCACTGAAAATACTCAGGCACACCTCGTTTCCCTTCTGGCCTTTTCTTCTTTCTTCAGAAGGTCTACGTGGTTCCTGACTCAAACTTTTTTTCCCAGATTTGCCCTGGTCCTATCAATTGGACTTGAAGAGTCATATTGGTTTCTTCAGATTATCCCTTGATTCCCTCCAAAAAGACCTATTGTAATGAATTGGCTTCCGCGACTGTGGGGGCTCAATTCCAGAGGGCAGACCAGAGGCTGGAAATTCAGGCAAGTCTTGCATCTGAATTCCTTAGGCTGCCAACTCAGGAAAGAGTGGAGGGTGTAGTCTTGAAATGAAATCCCTTCTCGTCCCTGGGCCTTCAGTTCTTGCTGTTAAGACCACCAACTGTTTGGGTGAGGCCCACTCCTGTTATAATCTCCTTTACCTAAGGTCACTTTTTGTAGATGTTAATCCCATATATAAAATTCCTCCACAGTAACAACCAGACTGGTGTTTGCCCAAACACCTGGACACCATAACCTAGCCAAGTTGACACATAAAATAAACCATCCCACTCCAGTCTTGGACAATAATTTCTCAAATTACAAACTTTAAATACAGCCTTCATTCAATTATATTCAAGCTCTCTTGGTACTGTTTATATTATATGAACTGCACAAATGTGTGCAGTTCAGAAAACAAAAGAGTATAACTGATTTTTACTTCTTCTTCTATAATATATCTGGCACAGTTCTATAGTTGCCCCAAATTAAGAATTCTCCCACTCTCTCTTTCTCCTATACTGCCCAGTTTAGGACTTCAAGAAAAATCCTACTTTTTTAAAAGGCTCTTAATTTTCTTCTTCTACACCCTAAGACTCATCTGAGGCTCTACATTCCTTAGTTAATCCACACACAAATTCTGAAATAACTATTATAATCTCTATTTTAAGAGAGATTTGGCAAGTGGTCAAAACAGCATTTGAACCCTGGAACTTCTTATCCCAGGTTCTCTGTTCTTTTCATTATACTATTCCACTTTTGACAAGAAGGGAAATTCTGCCTTGAAAAGGGGTTTCCTCACTACCAGTACACAGACATTGTAGACTTGCTATTACTTCACACCTCGTTCTGGTCTCTACCTAGAACACCATAGGATATTAGAAAAAGAACAGAAATTAGACAAAGCTAAGTCAACAGAATAAGATACTAGAAGAAGTAAAGACAGCCTAGGGCATCCTAGTTTAGTCTCTATTTCCTTTTCTTTCACCATCCTATCATCTCTTCAGTCTCTTGCCGTTTTTTCTCTTTTGTTTCCACCACATGACCTTGATTTCCATGAATGGAAAAAATAATAATAAAACCAAACTTTTTCATAGTACTCTTAGTATTTACTGTTTCAGTCACTATTGCTGCCAAAAATTAGTAATTTAAAACAACCATTTATTATACTTCTGGATTCTGATCAGAAATTCATGATCAGTCTTTTCTCTGTTCGCTAATGTCAGGCACCTTGGCTGAGAAGAGGATAAGAATGCAGGCTGGAATCATTGGGAGGCATTTTTGCTCACATGTCTAGCTGTAGATGCTGACTATCAGCTGGGGCCTCAGCTGGGTTGTCATCTGAAGTACCTACACATGGGTTGTCCATGTGATCTCTCCATGTGGGCTAGTTTGGGCTCCCTCACAGCATGGTGGCTCTGTTCCAAGTGAGAGCATCCCAAGAGAGCACAGGGAGGTGCATGGCATTTTTATGATCTGGCCTTGGAAGTCACGCAGTGTCACTTCTGTCATCCTCTATTGGTCCAAGCTGCCACAAAGTTTCACCCAGTTTCAAGAGGAGGGGACATAGACCCAATCCACTCATGAGAAGAGTCTCAAGGTCCCATTGTAAGAAGAATGTGTGGAATAGGAGATATTATTGCAGCCATCTTTGGAAAATACAATTCACTACTAACTCTTATTGAATCTTAAATATCTGGGTATGTATTACATTTGAATGCTTGGTTAGACTTTATGCCACATCTTTATCTCTGATTATCAGTTTCAGATTGTAAACCACATGATGGCAGGGATGACCAATTGAGTTAATTTACACAAGCGCCACCATAGCACCTTGTACTTGACAGTCATAGTCTATAATATTTTTACTAGTGCTGCAATTGCTGATGGATACATGCTCTTGAGTGATCGTTATTTTTAGGCTGTAACATCTTTAATCTGTTGCAGAAAATCTCTGTGCTATCCAAAAAATATATAACATCTTTAATGTGCAAGTGAATTTTATTACCCCAATTAGGTCTTGTTTGCTAGAAAGGAGTGCATAATTTTTTTTTCTCTCAGGTGAATAGATTCTTGTAAAATAATAATTGAATCTCACAGTTGAGGGGAAAAAAACCATTACCTTAAAGGAACTATCTTTTTTTTTTCTCCACAACTAGTCACTTTTAGTTTAATAGATTAATGAAAGTTTTGTATTAGCCTTCTGTGCAGTACTTTGCTCATGAATGTTTCTCTCTTCTGAAAAGTTGACTAATGATGGCAATTGTCCCTTTTCAGTTGATTTTATAGGTGGCTTTGATTCTTATGGCTACCAAGGGCCACAGAAGACATCTCATTTACAACTACAGCCTATGTACATGTAAGTATTTTGCTTTGCAAGTATTCATCTGGGTTACTAACAGGTGATCAAGTAAAAGTTATTGTGACATATAATTGATGGCATGCAGCTGTCAGCAAATTTCTGATGGCTTTATGCTTCCATTATTTACTCTTCTCTTAATTTCATTTTCACTGTGACAATTCTAATGATACTTCCTTTCTAGTTTTTTTTTTTTTTGACTTATCAGAAATGCCATTGCTATAGTTACCTTTAGTCTTACGTAAGTATCAATGACATGGCTTAAATATCTATATTATAAGCCATTTCTTTGAATTACCCACAAAGTGTACATTTTGAAAATGATATAAACATTGTAGGAAGTTATATGCAACTCTATTTGTCTTTGTTCTGGTTTTCTCAGGATAGTCCCAGTTTATACCTGATGTCCTGACGTAATTATTATCAGCACTCCATTTTACTCTCAGAAATGTTCTGGTTTGGATGATAAATGATAGGATCACCTTTCTTATATATAGTGTCAAAAAATCAAAGACTGAACAATGCTTGTTCTCTGCCATTTTTCTGATGTGAACAGTGAAAGTGAAACTGGAACATTAACCCTGAAACTTATCAGATCCTTAACTCTAGCACTCAGGAGAGCAGACATACAATCAGAGCCTGATTTTTATATCTGTGTTTAGGCAAATTCCCTTGGATAACAACTGATAACAAATTCTATATATCAGCATCAAGTGATATGCTGAATTGCAAGCGAAGATCAAAATAGAAAGTAAGATTCCAATTCATTTTGAAATGTGAACTTCTCTCTTTGAAGATATGTGTTTGTTGTCATTGTCCTCCGCCATTGAATCATTTTACCTTTTCATAGCTTTAGCACATAGGACAATGAATGGATTTTTGGAGTATTTCTCCTCCAAAGAGATTAAAGCAGTCCTTAGACACCCTCTCTTAAGCTTCTCTTTAACAAGAGAATGGTCCATGCACCACATCTGCATTTTCCCTTGTGTTCCTCATAGTTCCTGCACACATTTGTTGGCAGCACGTGTGGAAAAGACTTCATCAATTCAGAAATCAGACGATGCCCAATGCCATCCAAAGCATTCCCTCTGTGAACAGTATACCAAACATTCCCTTCTACGTCCCCAAGCCACTGCCTGGTTCAGGCATCCATTACCTGTTTCCTTAAGTTTTCCAGTCTCTTTCTTATTTCAGCACCCCTACTCCCATCCTCCACATGGCTGCTAAATTTAGCTTCCTAAAATATCACTTTAATGATCCCACTCCCCTTACCTACTGAACCAAGTCCAAACTCCTTACCATAGCCTGCACGTCCACTCTGATCTGGCCTCAATGTTCCGACTGAAATTTTATCTCTGCTCTTCAAACCTGAATAACTTTTGTGTCCCCACTATAGGCAAATGATTCCAGGAAACCCTAGGAAAATGTAATGATGACTAAGAACTAGTCCCTGCCATCCTAAAGCTTATAATCTACTGGGAGCATAAACAGTCTATCTCCCTTAGCTTATTGAAGGCAGTCTGCCTGAGATAGAATTCTACATTAAATAACTTCATTTAATCCCAGCAAGCCTAAGTTTCCACACTTGCAAAGTAGAGATGACAACATACTTCATACAATTATCATGAAGTTGAATTATGCAGGCAAAGCATGTAACTCACAGGGCCTGTCACGTCGTAAGGGCTTAATAAACATAACGTCTTATTAGTAGAAAATAATGCTTATGTTGGCCAACATTACTGAAGAAAAGACTTTATCAAGACAGAAATCAATATACTACATGTCATTACCAAAGGATCCCCTTTGTAAACAGGATATCACACATAATATTGGTCTAAAGAACATGTAATGATATGTGTGTGCTCCCGAGTAAACCAGAGCATCTTACAGGGCTGGCAGTTGCTTTCTTCTGACAATATACATTCCTACGTAACATATCACATAACATTTCTTTGTGTGGATCATTATGAATGATCAATAGTTCCGCAAGCTATAATGAATTAGATGTAGCCACTCATCTAAGGATCAGCTATGATAATACCAAAAGACTGTTAATTATACATAATCAAGTGTGTCGTTTTAATGAAGCATTTATAATTGTAATATTGTCTTTAAAAATGGAACACAAAAAGATATTTATCTTTGCCCAATATTAAATTCCTTGAAGACAAAATTTCCCATGATTTTGTTAAGTATTATACTTTAAATGCCAAGCAAAAATCATAAAAATATTATTTTCCTCTTAACTGCCTGAGAATGGTAAAATTATATGAGAGCTCTCAAGTTTCATTGCTGATGAAATCAGCTAAATGTTTGATGGCATTCAAATTTAGGAAGTTAGAAATATTTAAGGTGCATAACAAATTATTAGTCAAAACACTGCTAACAACCCTCCCACAAAACACCCCATTGGGGACCTCAGATACTAGAACATTATGATTCCATTTTATAGATGAGGAAACTAAATCAAGATAAAGGAAAAGTAAAGTCGCACAACTCATTAGTGGTGCATTCCAGATTACCAAGCTGTTTCTGTTTTTTTGTTGCTGTTGTTGTTTTTTGAGCCCTTAGTTCATTATCCTTTCGAAATTCTTAAATGGACTGTGAGCTTGATCTGTCTTACATGCTCTGACTTTGACTTACTTATTTGTACTTCTTCATACCAGCCTAGCAGCCATATTTCCAAATGTGGCTATCCTTGACCCTTTTTTTATTGCACTTGACAGTCACTATCTGTTCAGATCTTGTGAAAAACTGAAGCTGATCCACACACAAACTTCATCCTCTGCTGAGAGGCAGAGATGTGAGCGTTTCCTATGTCTTTGTCACCTGGGATGTATTTTTCCCCATCAACCTTCCTTAAATAAGTGTTGTAAAGTAAGAGTAATTAACCCCATGGGCCGATTTGTGTACAAGCACCCTAACAATATTATTTAGCAACTAGAAATAAAAGCTGTTTCCTAGAAGAAAAGTGAATGCTTAAAAGCAATGTGCACTTTTAGCTGTGGGGCTTCCTTTATACCCAGCAAATCTTCTGTGACCGAGATCCTGGACAAAGCTCTGAAAATGCTGCCATAGCCGACTTAAATTCAGGGTATTTTTCAGCTCCTGTAGTCACTGAATAGACAGAACTCTTTTTTGGTTACTGTGGGGTAAATGTTCTTGGTTTGTAATTCTTTAATTCTTCATATTATCTATAATCCATCTTAAAAGGAAAGGCTTTCTTTCCTTTTTCTCCCAGTTTAGGAAGCCTCTTCAAAGCAATTTGACAGCTATGAAGCTGCTGAGCAGAAACACCCCATGTCTACAGGTTCATTTTCTAGCCAACTAGCTGCTTTGACTACCACCAACCAGTCTGCTACACGAGTGTAGATTTGTTTGGGCTCCCTGAAGTCAAAGCCCTGAGAATATTCTATGGTATATTAGAAAACTTTTGAAAACATTGCATTCTTTTTGGCACCCTAATTGCACAGCAACACATCATTTAATTTGTGCCCAGACATAGATTTTAAGTTACTCTAAGTGGCCTCTCTAACCAGGGGATTGCACTGAGAAAAAAGAAAAGGAGAAGAAAAGTACCTACTTAAAAATAATTTGAGTTTTCGGGGGAGAGTAGGGGAAAGCTTGCTTTTTTATTTAAAGAGACAAGAAAAGGTGCCCATTGCCTCCCCCCTCTTTGATTAAAAGCATTTTCTTTTATCTCTGTTTTAGGTCAAAATAATCAAGATGTCTTCAGTATGTCAACTCAAGGACCTTTCAAAGAACTTGTTTTGCAGTGGCCTCCTGCATTTTACTAAGAGCAAGAAGCAACCGAGTTGAAATATACATGCATATTCTATACATGCATATAATATACAAAACACATAAACAAAAAGCCTCCACATGCAGACACACACACAGACACACACAGACAGTTCCTCTTGGCCTCCTCTTTCCAGCTGAAACAGATATGCAGGACCCGCCCATCTCGGATTTCCGGAAAGGAGGCCTCCCTCCCAACCCTTCAGAAAGTTCCAAAGGAGACGTGTTGGCGCCCTCTGCTGGCCATTACAAACTCCCCCGCAGCCCAGCCAGTAGGCCTCTGGGAGCTGCGAGGTCACCCAGGACAGAATAGTTTGAGAGCCCTGTCTTCCGCACTCCATACGTCTTGATAGCACGACAGCTGCTTAGACAATGTAATTGCAAAAACAACAAAACTTGCCAGGATGACTTTATAACTGAAGTCCGAAATGCCAGGTTGTCTGCTCTAAAGGCTGTCCCGTACATACTTGCCTTAACCCATCTCAGTTGTGCGCCCGAGAATCTCAGTACAGACGTCCCCAAGTCACTTCCTTTAGGCTAACACACTGCTGTTTATTCCAAATGAGTTCGAGTCTGTGTGTTTCATGTCCAGGAACGAGACTACATAGCTCAGCAGCTCCAGTGTGTCCAAGTAAGGAAAGTGCCAGCTGTCAGCAAAGTGCTTTACCATGGAGCCTCCCTGGTGGCCAAAAAGAAATAAGTAACAATAACAACAACAATAATCATCACCATCTTTATAATTCTTAAATATGGGCTTCTGATGGGGTTGGGGTGGGACAAAATGAAATTGATTAACCAACTAAATACATAATCTTCTGGAAGCAGAAAGCAGAAATGGCTTAACTCACTGATTTTATTTATCGCACTCTAGGTGCTTTTATAAGTATCTACAAATATATCTTTTACTAACACAGACACAGCTGTGGATTTCTATCAACAGAGGCCAACTGAATATGTATTAGCTATGTTTACTCTTTTATATCTAATTCAAATTGGAGACCCAATGTAGGTGAGCTTTCTTTTCTAACTTAAGCGTACGAGATTATTTTTTGGGTGGGCGGGGGGAACAATAGTTACCTTGGTGAAATACTTGAGATCTTTTTGTGGTATTTGGGGGATCTGTTGTGTGTTAGAGTGTATTTTAATCCTCCTGTATTATTGTGACAGAAAAACTGTGCTGTTAACGTAGTTGGCAACAAGATGCCTTTGGAAACTTAATAGTAAGTCAATGTGTTAATGGAATATTCTGAACTCCTAGGAAATTTTTTTCTATATTTTCAAGCATTATTTGGTTTTCATTAGTGGAAAGCACCATAGCTCATGCTTATCAGGAACTCAGATGGGTCTTATGTCTTTCTTGGAACCACCTGAGACTCTAAAATCAATCCTTTTACTTTCTAACACACCCTCCTTAAATGTGGTGAAATTGAGATTTGGAAAGTTATAAATTGGCACGGACCATCCCTTTTCTTTAGTTTCTGTGAAGTTTCAGTTGTTGGGTTAAACTACTTTGGACCTTAGCCCATCCAGATCTACCTAAGCCAGTCCCATTACTGTGTTTGCATGGATGTCCGTGATACACACACACACACACACACACACAAGCATAAACATTTGAAAATGATAAAGGAACACAAGGCTACTACTAGAGCAGAAGCTATAACAAAGCTTCCACCACTCATGCTTGAATTTTCTCAGTGGCTTGTATATGTCCGAATATACATGTATAAAATATACAATTGCAATCATGTCAGTGAAACCTCATACGACGATTTTTGACATGCATGTTTAATGTGTGAGAAAAATATTCACCAATGTATTGTCCTTTGAGTCCCAAAATAGAAACACTATACATGCCAGAAACTATTCTAACTGTGACTTTTGTAATGAGGTTTCACTGTACATTCATGCTGTGATGAGAACCCGCCTTAGAGTACATGTATATCCATACAGATTTAAGCGCACAGAATAGGCCCTCGTGTTCCTGCTTTAAGTTGCAGCCACGTTACCAACAAGTCACTACTATCATCACCACCAAAATTTTCAAAACAGTTGTTGACTACTAAAAAGTAATAAATGGACAGGTCTTTTCTGGGAGTGGTAAGCACAGTTGTGTGATTCTATCTGGAAAAACATCTCAGTTGTACAGCTGTATCCTCCTCAAAATCTGGTGAAGAATGCTATTTTTCTAGGCTGAGCTTTTGTTATAAACCTAATATTCAGAAGGCAAGAGTTACAATCCTGATGTGTCTTTTTTTTTTTTTGCATTTGTTAATTCTGAATGTATTTTTAACAGAGTGATTTTTTTGACTTACTAGTGTAATTTGCATTTTAAAAATAAATGGAAAAACAATTAAGTTTCTGAGCCATCCCTAAAGCCCCTGCTGCTTTCCACAGTGTATTTGATTATGTCACTGACAGGGAATCCTTATTAGATTTCCATGAAGGTAATACTGATGTTCTAGGGAGTGTGGGGACATGTCAGCTGTGAAAAGAAATTAATAGGTCATGGCACCATTTTAGTTCAGTCATAAGTAATAACATGCACTTTCATTATCTCCTGACACTAAGGGTTCTGATACAAGACTTCCTGGAATAAATTTGCTGTCATTTGAACATTTATTTATTTTTTTTGCCTACTACCTGGGGTTTAGCTAATAGTTGGCAGACGTGTTAGGGTAATACTATATTTTTAAAACTTTGGTTAAATAATAGGTAGGGTTTTTTAAATTTTATGGGCCAAATAACTTATTTAAAATGAAATCATTAAAATATTCATAAATTACCCCTTTGTTGATATAACTTTTTTTTCGTTATTAGACTATTGATATCCAGCTCAATAGAAGACAGCCACAGTGAAGCATGTTGGAGTGGAGTTGCCAATAGAAAAAATTAGACCCCTGGCATTTGCAATCGTACAGACAGAATTTCAGCTGAGGTTCATTGTATATGTGAAAGGGAGAAAAGGTAGCTCAACTCCTCCAGAGTTTGACTGGCCCATGCAGTTGTGTCCTCCTGGTGTCCACAGACACACACCAGCTCCCAGAGGCCAAAATACTGAAAGTGATGGAAAACAAGGAAGGCTTTGAGGCAGCATTCAAAGGAGCTGAAGATCAACTTGTATTACTTGACTTCTAGGCCACGTGGTAAGAGCTTGTACAGGATTGAAGCAGTTTTCACTTTGGCTCCCGGTGTGAAAAGTATGCTGATGTGGTGTTCATGGAAGTAGATGTGGATGGCCACCAGGGGGGAGATGCACACATCTCAGCCCCACGGAAAGGGATGAAAGCTAATAGATCAGCTATAAATATCCTAAAGAAAAGATCCCTTCTTCTTGTTCTCAGTTGAGCAGGAAGTGAGTTTAGTAAATAACAGATGGAACCAAGACCTGCATTTAGTAACTATTTAAAAATGCAATCTCCGATACTGTGAAGCAAATATCCAGAATTCCACTATATTATAATGAATGGGTCATTTTATTCAGAGCTACAAACTCCTTTTAAATAGGCTGCATTGTAGAATAAATTTTTACGATACAAATTGATTCATTGTGGAGATAGTAAATTAAGGCCCAAAGAGGTTAAGAAATTATTCAAGATTACTATATATTCTGAAAATGCAAATAACTTACCATTTCACAGCAAATTCTAGGATGTCTACTCTGGTCAAAATAGAATTAACCAAGGGGGACAGATGTAGCTCAAGTGGTTGAACACCTGCTTCCCATGTATGAGGTCCCCGATTTGATCTCAGGTATCTCCTAAAAAACAAACAAATGGAAAAACCAACTCTCATTAGGGAGCAGATATATCTCAGTGGATGAGTGCCTGCTTTCCATGTATGAGGTCCCAGGTTCAATCCCCAGTACCTCATAAAAAATAAAAAATAAACCAAATCTCAGAAACTATCAAGTGACCCTCCTGGATTATGTAAATCAGAATGATCCCTGATAAGGAAGATCCTAAAACACTATAAGATCATAAAATGGGGGCCGACTGGATAGCCCAGTGGATAGGGCGTTGGCATACCACATGGGAGGCCCGGGTTCGGTTCCCGGGGACCTCTCCTAGCGGGCAGACCGCCTTGAGAATGGCAGGCCGCCGTGGGCGGGCCAGAGCCGCCGTGGGCAGGGCAAAAAAGCTGCCACGGACAGGCAAAAGCCGCCACGGGCAGGGCAGGTCGCCCGCGAATCGAGCGCAGCCAGCCACCCGCGAACTGAAAAGCCGGCCGTGATGGAAGCAGAAGCCGCCCACAAGCGGGGAAAGCCGCGCCTGCGCAGTGACCAAGTCTCGGCGCGTCGCTGCAGCGGGGGGAAGGGGAGATATGTAATAAAAAATAAATAAATAAATAAATAAATCTTTAAAAAAAAAAACAAAAAAAAAAGATCATAAAATGCTTCTGAATTAGTGTGTATGGGGTTCAATTTAATTTCAATGTTAAATATATTTCTATATATTATATTTCTGCTTAAGATCCATGTTCAATCCACCTTTCATTTTATACATCTAACTTCCACCAACTCCCAAGAAAGGAAAGAACAAAATCTGTAATTGATATATAATGTCCAATTTAAAACATGCTAATATATTGGGAAAAAAATCACTTTTGATAGCTATGAGAGCAAAATCTCTACAGCATTTACAAATTCCATGCCTTTTAATTCATCAAAAACTGGAACTAGATTAATATATTCAGAGGTCTCATTTGCCACTGAAATCTGTGCTAGTATCATAAGTTATGAGTTATCTGCCAGTGACAACAAAGAAAAAGAAGATGAGCTTCTCCTAAAAGGGATAAAGACAGGTTTTGTTTTGTTTTGTTTTGTTTAAAATTCTCTAGAATTATAAGGATATTTTAAATTCTTAAACATTATTGAGTTTAGAAGCAAATGAGCTTAAGATTTTGATGATTGATGATAGCTGATTTCTGTAAGATAAATTCAGAAAGAAAAAAATCCTTTTAAAAGGAATGTGGTAATGCTCTTACATAATCTAAGCTGTTATTAAAATCAATATAAGCCTTTTCTATAATGAGAATACAGAATTGTGGCAACTTAATGATAAAATAGATACTTTTTTTAACCTTTCATTCTACTCTCATATGAATTTAAGCCATAAGAGCAAAGGAATAAAACAGACCCCCCGCCCAAAGAAAAGATTGGAAATTGATGCTGTCAGCCCAAGGATGATGGATTAGTACAATTAATCAATAAGTCTTTTCAAAGAGTCCTTCAGGGAGTTACTTACCAGAGGCATGCCCCGTTTATTCCCCTTCTGTGCACTGTCATTTTTCTTCATTATTCTTCCAGTTTTACTCATTATATCTTTTGGGGATATGCTGATCTCCATGTGCAGAGAGGTTTTGCACACACCTGTCCAGTCATAAATCTTTCAAGCTTCAAACCGGAGGCCACCAGAACACCTGAGCCTCTTGTCATTGTTACTGCAGGCTGAGCAAAATGCTCTCAGGATGAAGTCAAACAAATGGACACTGAGTTCTAAGTGCTGAGTCTATGGGAAGGTATCAAGTTGAAGGAAGTCTATGAAAAAGTCTCTATTAGGTTGGATATAACAACCTTGTTCTCCACACACCATGGAACTGACCTCACACTGCATGATTTCCCAATCTCCAGAAACTGGTGGGTACAGCAGAGACAGGGAGCTCGAGTAGCTGGGACCTATGTTAATAATTCATGAAAATACAAAATCTATAGGCAGTGATTGTGTTTTTGGAGTGCTGAAATGCAAGTATTCTTATACATGAAACATTTCTATTTCTAATGAACCAAATCATTTGTCAGTTTATGTTTTAAAGAGAAGGGATTCAAGAAGTGGAACCGCACTGCTACATTTTGCTACCAGGCCAGCTACATAATTTGTGGACCCTAGTGAAAAATGAAATTGTGGGGTTGGGGGAAAAGTGCTGCTAAAGATATGAAATAGAAAGCCTTTTTTCCTTTACAAATATGTTATTACTTAGAAAACATAACAAGAGTAATGGTACTACATCGATAACACCATAAATGCATAAATTGCAAAAACAATATTTTGGTATCATAATTTATACAGTAATATATACTTATCTTGAACATTTATTTATTAGGTTATCAAAATGTAAAATTTTAGCCATTTCATTTTTGATCAATATAATTGAAAGCCACATCAATCTCTCTTGGCAAATTCATCACAATTAAAATTTTATAATATTTCATTTTGAGAAGAATCTGATGATGCAACTCTTGCTAGAGTACTGTATAGGTTGTGATAGCATCGGGATATATTTCAGACAAATTATTTTGAAACATAAGTTTTAGTACATCTAGAGCTGATGGTTCTTACAGCAGAACATTTTTTCTAAAAAGATTTAACTCTTCTTAAAATCAGTTTTGTGTAAGTCTCAATTTAATTTTAGGTGAAAATGTATGCAGTGGCATTTTAGGGTTTTTTTCCCTGAAATTTCCTGTAACTTGTAGAGGTTTTATAAGTAGCTGAAAGTGGCTTCATGATTTCTATATAACTCACAAGCTGTTTATGCACTCTGAGGCTATATCTTCAATTACAAGGAGAAAATAATTTCTAAATAATCTCCCTCTCGAATTTGTTAATCTGAAGCTTCATGTGAAAATAGAGTTATTTTCTGCCTAATGCTATTGCTACGATCTTTAAGCTTAATTTCTATCTCTAAGCTTGTAGATATTTGTTTTGCAATGTTACAGCAGCTTTCAATAGCAGAGACTGTAAACTGCTTGGAAAAATTCTAATAACCGCCTGATATGCTTTACTACAACGACCATGAGCATGTTTTATTCTGTAATAATTTACCGACACAGTCTGACACCTGGGCGTCAGCAGTTCCCGTCCCAGCGCTCGGACTTCATCCCACAGTGTAAATATTTGCAGAGACAGGGCAAGTGGAGGGACCAGGCTATCTCCGGAAAGGGAAGCCGGCCCCCCACGAGTCCCAGCGCTGCCCAAAAGCAGAGCCTGTCGTCTCCTCCCGGGTGCAGCCACCACTGCAGCTCCTTCTGCCACTGCTGGCATGGCCACCACCAGTGTGGACCCGGGTCCTGCCCCAGCCGCCGGCTCGGGCCCGAGGCTCCCGGCACTGCCCCGAGGAGCGCGCGTTCGCCGTGCGCAGTCCTGTGCCCTGGGGCTGGCCCTGCTGCCGGACCACGAGCGGGCACGTGCTGTCACCACAAGCTTATGTCCGTGCTGCCGCCAGGCGCATCTCTGCTCACCTCAATTTCATGAGGGGAAAGCAGAGTGCTAAACCAGGGATAGGACCCTTTCTAGCACAGGTCTTCTTACCTTTGCCAGCCACCTGTTCCAGCAGCCTCCCAGAGTTGGCCCCTTCTGATAACCACCAGAATCTTTTTCAGGGTGCATCTTTTAAAAGTCTTTACTGAAGGTTTATAGAGGGTGCAAGGGAAATACGAAAGAGAGGCTAGTTTATCATGACTGCACAGAAATTTGGCAAACTTGAATATGCAACGGATACTAGATAATTTTATGGAATGAGTTCATTTTCTTAGGTGAATGATACTATTATGATTACTTGGGAGACTAGAGTGTGTTGAGGTGTAAAACTTACAAAAATCTTTTTGAGAGAAAGAAAGCAAAATAGAGGAAAATGTTAATAATCATTGAATCTAAGTAGAGATTATATATGATTGTATATACTATTCTTTCAGTTTTTCTGACTGTTTGATTTTTTCATAATAGTTGGGAATTTTTTTAAAGGAAAAAATGAATACACAGGCTGTGGCAGACTTTTCATTCCTATTTGATTTCTATCCTCCCATTCTTCCATTAAAAAAAAAAAAAGTTATTAGGTGACCCTACTTGCTAAAGAAGCCAAGAGTAAAATATTCTTTCTACCCCTACCCCTATGTTACCCTTAGCCCCATATTGTTCCTGGAATGAATGGAATTAGGACATATTTGAATTATTAGTGGTAAAAAATAGTCCTGTGATTGCTTTTTCTAAGAATGATAGAATAGTTTTATTTCAAAAAGTTTAGATTCCTCCTTGAATGCCAAGGCTGGTGGGTGGTTTCAGATCTTCCAATAAACTGGATCAAATATCTGGTGACATGCATAACTGGGTTTTTATTGCACTTCTATCGAGAGATTTTGTTTGGATAACTAAAATCCATGATAATGAGCACCAACAATAATCCACTATAATTCAACTAAGCAATCTGGTAAAGCAAGTTCAAGAATAAGAGCAGGATTTATTTCTCATTGCCACCAACTAAAATGCAACTGACATAAGAATTAAGATGTGTGATAGATACCCAATGCATATAAAACAAAATGGATTTATTGTTAAAATGCAATTAGAAAATGGAAATATACCTAATTACAACACATCATGAAACAAGACACTCTCAGTGTGTCAAAAGATTAATTTAGAATGACAATGACTATTTTACTTAATTGAAGGATATATTTTCTTCATTCATATTTCTCTATGTGTGGGCGTTCGTTGGAAGCACTGGAGTAGCGAAGTCCCTTTTACACTTTATCATCTTTTTCAATATTCTGCAATATAAGATAATAGCTAACATTTATTAAGGACATATTAAGTGCCACGCAATATTCTACATCGTCACAACATCTAATTGGTAAATCAAATTTCAAACCCACAGTCCTAAGATCTAATAAACAAAGGCTCTAGAGATTAGTATTCAGATGTGAGTAGCTATGTTTTCCTCTGACGTCAAAAAAGACCTATCTTTCTGATTATACCCACTTCTTATTCATAGACTCGTAAAATGTATAGTTCTCACCGTATTCAAGGTACTTTCTTCCTTCCACTCACTCTCCCACAACACATTGCATTCATATTTGAAGTGGAATTTTTTTATACTGAAGGCCATTAGGTAGAGGGTGGATTTCAAGGGAAGACTGGGGAATTCTCCCTCCCTAAAGGTCACCTCTTATCTTAGTTTGCCAGAGCTACCACACAATGTGTTGCCTTAAATAACCAGCACTTATTGTCTATGGTTTTGAAGGCTAGAAGGCCAACATCAAGGTGTCTACCGACCAGTGTTTCTCCCAGCAGTGGGCAGCAATCTGGTGGTGGCTTGCCGCAGTTCTCTAGGTGCCTTGGCTTGCATCTCTGCCTGTATCACACGGTTTCCTCCTGCAGCTTCCTCCGATTTCTGGTTTCTATGTCTTCTGGCTTCTCTTTATAAGGCCTCTGATAATATGGATCAAGATCCACCCTGATTTAGTTGAGCCACACCCTTACTCATGATAACTTCTTCAGAAACCCCTGTTTACAAATGGGCTCACGCCCACAGGAACCACATTGAGAACTTGTCTCTTCTTGGTGTACATGATTCAATCTATTACACCTCCTCTGCCTGAAGTGACTTAGATGTGGCCCTATCATGACCCTAGGATCTATCTCATCAAGACTCGAGATAAAGAAGCTGTAGGTAGAGCCAACCGTCTCATCTCTAAACAATTAGGCTCTGTGTTATTCTCCTTGCCACAAGGAAAACTTAATAGAATATGTCCATGATTCTACCCCCCATAGCAGTTTGCTGCCTGATGTATTTTTGTGACAAGGCAAGCTTAACTCCACCCTGTGATATAAACTGTGGAGACCTGGTCAAGCCTTTCAAGCTCAAAAAGAAAAAGAACCTAGTTTTAAAGCTGTCAGAAAAGTGGAAAATAAGATACCATGAGCTATTAAGTGCTGCACAATATTCTCCATCATCTCAGCATCTAAGTAGTAGATCCCAATTTCAAACCCAGTCAGTCTGTCTGCAAACAGCAAATGAAAAGAATAGTAGGGGGGCGGCTATAGCCCAGTGGATAGGGTGCCGGTTCACCACATGGAAAGCCCCAGGTTTGGTTCCCGGGGGCCTCTCCAAGCAGGCAGACCGCCTTGAGAGGGCAAGCCGCCGAGGGTGAGGCAAAGCCACCGTGGGCAGGACAAAGCCGCCGTGGGCAGGACAAAGCCCCCATGGGCAGGGCAAGTCACCCGCGAA
>PVKH010005414.1:0-22148 GCA_004027955.1 Chaetophractus vellerosus | reverse complement strand
AAAGTATCATTCGGAATAGTTCACTGCCCTAAAAATCCCTCTGTTCCTCCTTTTCATCCCTCCTCTCCACCCCTGAAGCCCGTGGAAACCACAGATCTTTTTATTCTCCCTCTATTGTTGACTTTTCCACAATGTCATATAGTTTGTAACCTTTACAGCTTCTTTCCCTGAGCAATATGAATCTAAGTTTCCTTCATGTTTTTTCATGACTTGCTAGTTTCTTTCTTTTTGCATTGCTGAATAATATTCCATGGCATAGCTGTGTCACTGTTTATCCATTCACCTATGGAAGGGCATCTTGGTTGCTTCCAATATTTGGCCTTTAGGAATATAAACATTTGCTTGCAGGTTTTTGCGTGGACATAGATTTCAACTCCTTTGGATAAATTCCTAGAAATGCAATTGCCAGATCTTATGGAATATCGATATTTAGCTTTGTAAGAAACTGCTGGACTGTCCTCCAGAGTAGCTGCACCATTTGGCGTTCCCTCCAGGCGTGAATAAGAGTTCTCGTTGCTCCACATCTTCGCCAGCACCTGGCAGTGTTGGTGTTTGGCTTTTGGCCACTCTGATAGGCGTACAGTGGCTCTCTACCACTTCTGAACAAAACTTCATGTTGGAGCCCAATGTTGGGCTGGATTTAAGGTTGAGCTGACCTGATTAAAAAGCTGTGTTCTTGACCTCTTCATTCCTTATATCAACCCTTGTGGCAACTCTTTGGAACATAAAGGGGTCCTCAAAGGTCGGTTTGAAACCCGCCACACTAAATTATTCCCTCAGAAATCTACATGTCTACACCACTGAAGTACAGGAGCCCAGTCTTTTCCTCTACTAAGAATGCAGGCCCTCAGGCTCTATCCTTATTCAGTTCTATGGGGCACAACTTGTGCAGAATTAGGGCCCTTGGTATGCGAGTGCTGAGCTCCTGGTGGGTCCCTGCACAAGAGTGCCTGTTGAAGGGGGTTGAGGGCTGAAATTCCATGCTTCCTCTGTTCCCCAAGCCCTGCAACTTGGCATGGGCTTCCTGCTATACAGGAAATTCTCCTGATCTGCACAAAGGCACACAGTAGCAGCTCCAGCTAGGCTTTTGTTGTTGTTGTTTATTTGTTTGGCTAGGTTCAGAAAGGTACCTCCTTGATTGAAAATGAGAAACACAACTCAAACACAGAAATAAGAGGTGACAGCAAGAGAGGGAGACAGGAAAAACATTAAATGGAGGGTGAAAATCAGGGATTCGGGACAAGGGTCAATTTTAAAGTTTAGGCACTTTCTCAATGGAAACATGAGTTGTTCTTGGGTTTTTAAAATTGTTCTTGTTATTTAAAAACACATTTGATGGACTTATTTTATACACACACTTGGTACAGTAAATGGGTTTTATATAAGTGAATGAAGCTATGAATTAATCTGATTGGTAAGATAGGTTCATTTGAAGAGCCTGGCCTGGTGGGAGATGAATTTTTTTTCTGTGAGACCCGCCACCTCCCAGCCCACCGTGAAGGGCCTGACAGGGCTGCGCGAGGCAGCTGTGAGGGGACCTGGAAGGGCTCCGGTGGCCCATCCAGCTGCCCTCTCCGTCACCCCGACACACACGCGGGAGCACTGTGGCTCCTTCACAAGGCAGGGCAGGTCCCCCGACTCTGCTTGGTCAGCGGCGGGATTAACAGGCAGAGGTGAAAAAATGATTCTCAATGTTTTAATTATTCTTTAATTATGCTTCATGTCATTACCTTAGCAAGGACTCTTACATGGCTTGTGCCATCAGGGGGAAAGTTAGAGGGGAAATTAAAGCATTTCTCTCCCGACTCCAACTGCAGCCTCATTTCAGGTTTGCAAAGTTTTCTAATCAGTCCAGTTGGGCATGAAAAGATAGGAGAATGTTTTTTTTCCCTCAAAAGCCCACTGGAGTAGAGGCAAGAAGAGAAAGGGGACTTTTGAAAGTGGTAATTAAAAGAAAAATTCAGTCCAGGCTTTTCAAGTTCTCTTGGGCTCAAGATTCCTTTTTTTTTTTTTTTTTTTTTTTCCCTCCAGCATCTGCTGCTTCTCCCTGAGGTTGGAAGAAAAAGTCTCTCAGTGGGCTGCTTTTATGCTGGGCAGCATCCAAGGCTAGTGACTTAGCCTGGAAAGTAAGCGTCTATCTCAGGGATGGCCTGTTAAGTATCCCAGGTGGCATGGAAAAATAGCCCCTAGGGGCAGCACCCTGGGAAGACCGAGGGTGGCAAATTCTGCAGATTAACCCTAGATTCAAGGGATTTGAAAATTCAGGGCCTTGAATAAATCATCTAGCCACTCACTCATCATTCACCATGTCTTCAAAACATCTTCCCATTCAGCCTCTGCTGAGAGACAGAGCACATTCAGCTCTCCAAGCTAGCCCTTCACACTGCCTGGCTCCTACTTTCAAGAGCAAGCTCTTGTAATTTCCTTTCAATAATACATTCATTAAAAATTTACTTCAGAAGTATGCTTGAATCCTGGCTCTGCCGTTTGCTAGTGGTTTGATCATGAACAAGTTGGTTCCCTTGTCTAAACTTCAGTTTCTTGAGCTGTAAAGTGGGATAATAGTAGTTGCCTCTTTGGGTTATAATGAAGTAATATGCATAGTTTGCGATTTTGGTATTGGGCTTTGTAATATATATTAACCACACACTTTATGGCATATAATAATGACCTGTGAACATGTGAACTATGTATGAGGTTTACTAGACTGCTACTAGACTACAAGCTCTTTAAGGTCCATAGGGACCATATTTCTTTTGTCAGTTTACCTCTGTATTCCCAGAGCATAATGTGAGACATGGCACATAGTAGGCCCTTGTAGCATTTCAGCAGTTTGATATAGTTATGAATTCCAAAAATAGATATCGGATTATGCTTGTAAACTGGTCTGCTAATCTGGGCATGATTAAGTTATGATTAGGGCGTTGACTGGGCCACGTCAATAGGGCATTGAACCCCACCTCTTGGTGGGTGGGGTCTCGAAGATAAAAGACATGGCAAAGGACAGAGTTGGAGCAGTTTTGAGTTGGTGTTCTGATGCTGAGTTTCAATGCTGGAGCCCGGAGAAGTAAACACAGAGGAGCTTGGTCATGAGGAAGGAGAGAAGGCCCCAAGAAAAGAGACGAGCGCTTTGCCTCACAGTTCACAGCTGGCCTTGTGGAGAGAGGCAAAGCCTAGAGACCCTCATGGTATACAGCTGACCTTGTGAAGGAAACAGAGGAGCTAAGCCCAGAGAGAAACGCAGCCCCAGAAAGAGAGGAACCCAAGAAGCCTGAACCCTGGCAAACGTCGGCAGCTGTCTTGCTCCAACACGTAGCAACAGACCTTGGTGAGGGAAGAAACTTATGCTTATGGCCTGGTAACTGTAAGCTTCTACCCCAAATAAATACCCTTCATAAAAACCAACAGATTTCTGGTATTCTGCATCAGAACCCCTTTGACTGACTAATATAGCCCTCAATAAATATTTGTTGAAGAAGTGAATAAACAAATATTGGATAAGTAGGACAGAACGAGAAAGGAAAGCCCAAAGGGCCGTGGGAATACAGAATGAAAGGAATTCTGCTTCCACAACGTTCCCTAATTTAGGGCTGAGTTAAGTCATTGGTTCTGTGCAGGCCAACAGAGCAGCCCCAAGAAGCAGGGCTAAGCCTCTCAGCATAGCCCCTCAAGTCATTCCTTACAGGATACAGCTTTCCTGCCTCCCACTTCCTTGCCCATGCCCATCAGTCCCTTCTCACACCCTAAGGAGAAGAATGTACTTATAACTGTGTCACAAAATATTCACAGTGGCCTGAACACTTCTGACACCAGTAGACTCGTAGGCTGCTACGGACTTATTCTTTGAGTTTGCACTTAGCTTCCTTCCTCTTAAATACTTCATTGAAACTACATATCCAATAAAGTTTTAATGTCCAGAATATATAAAGAAATCCCCCAATGTAACAACAAGAAGATAACCCATGGAAGCGGGTGTGGCTCAAGCAGTTGAGTGCCTGCCTCCCACATGGGAGGTCCCAGGTTCAGTTCCTGGTGCCTCTTAAAGAAAACAACCAACGAACAGGTAGGCAATGAGCAAAATTAACAAGCAGACAATGAGGGGAGAAAAAAGTAAAAGATAATCCAATTAAAAATGGACAAAAAACTTGGCCATTTTTCCAAAAGAGATATACAAATGGCTAAAAAAACAAATGAAAAGATTCTCAACATCATTAGCCATCAGGGAAATGCAAATGAAAACCACAACGAGATACCATCTCACACCTATTTGAAGGGCTACTATTAACAAAATAGAAAATTACAATGGTTGGAGAAGATGTAGAGAAATAGGAACCCTCAGTCATTGCTACTGGCAATGTAAAATGGTGCAGCCACTGTGGAAGACAATTTAGTGAAGCTAAGTATAGAATTACCATATGATCCAGAAATCCCACTTCTAGGTATATACCCCAAACAATTGAAAACAGGGACTTGAAGAGATATTTTCACACTGATATTCACAGTGGCATTGTTCACAACTGCCAAAAAATGGAAGGAATCTAAGTGTCCTAAGTGAATGGATAAACAAAATGTGGTACATACATGTGATGGAATACTATTCAGCTTTAAAAAGGAATGAGGTTCTGATACATGCAACAAAATGGATGAATCTTGAAGACATTATGTTGAGTGAAATAAGCCAGACACAAAAGGGTAAAAATCGTATGATCTCACTGATATGAAATAATTAGAATAATACCAGGAGATGGGGTGGGGACAGGGAACAGGTAGTTGAGCCTTAAAATGGACAGTGTTCCCATGCGGAATGATGGAAATGTTTTGGTAATGGATAGTGGTGATGGTAGCACAACACTGAACATAATAATGAGCACTGAAATATATATATTAATGTGGTTAAAAGGAGAAATGTTAGGTTGCATATGTAGTAAAAGAATAAAAATTAAAAATAAAAATCCATGGACCTGTACTAGGCAAACAGTGAACCCTAAGTTAAACCATGGACTGTAGTTAATAGTACAATACTTTTTAAAAATGTGCTTTCATCAAATGTAACAAATTCCACACCAATGCAAGGTGTTAATAATAGGGTGGGATATGGGAATTCTGTGTTTTATGCATGGTTATTCTGTAAATCCACAGCTCCTCTAATAAAAAAATTTTAAAAACCACTCAGTTGATATATTTTTGCATAATCTGCAAAGTACCTTAAATTAAACTGAGGTAGCTTCCTTTTACTGGTGATATTGGAGACCGCTGGATAACCCGGACTACCCAGGTATTTCATAACACCGGGGTTGGGTCGGCTGGCGGTGTGGCTCCGTGAAAGCAGCCTTAAGCCCCTGAAGCTGAGACACTGGACCACCCTTTCGTCATGAGCTGAAAGAAAGCGCATCCAGGTACCACGGTTTGGTTTTCGTGTGCACCTTGGGGCAGCATCGCACAGGACAGGTGTGTGTGGCACAGAGAGGTCTTTCCCCATGGGAGTGGGGCGCCCCCAGTGCCACACAGGATGCTTCTAGG
The DNA here is from genome assembly GCA_004027955.1 of Chaetophractus vellerosus. Lineage (NCBI taxonomy): Eukaryota > Metazoa > Chordata > Mammalia > Cingulata > Chlamyphoridae > Chaetophractus > Chaetophractus vellerosus. The sequence goes on along the minus strand of PVKH010005414.1, from coordinate 16,628 downwards.
TGGGATCCAGATGGCCATGCTAACATGCTCACAGCTACCTACTCCTGGCTAGAGGTGTGAGATAAACCACACTGCGGCTACTCACTCAATGAGAGAGAGAGAGACAGAGACAGAGACAGAGACAGAGACAGACAAAGGAAGGGGAAAAAGAAAGGGAGAAGGAGAAAGGAAGAGAAGGAGGATGGAGCACACCAAACCCATGTTTTCACAGACATTATGGCTTTTTGCATATTAACGCTCAAAGCTGAGAGCACTGTGTAACTAGGAGCACAGGTGATATGCAGGTCTACAAAATTCTGAGGCTGGTTTAGGAGACACAGCAAAGGCCATCGTGGCCCTTTCCCCAGGACCCAGGAGGCCCCATCTTGGAGGCTACACCACGCCGTAGGGTCCTTATCTGTGAAATAAGGGCCACCACCATATGGCTTGTTTGTGAGGATAAAGTGAAATAATAATAACGTCCCTGCCATTTGTTGAATTCTAGCATGGAATTAACATCCTCACACGTCATTCCATCCTCTCCGGAATCTAACGGATCAGGTGCTAGTTATTAATCTCTCCATTCCACAGGCAGGGAAGTTGAGGCTCAGGAAGAGAAGAAACAACATGGCCAAGGTCACACAGTTTACCAGGGTCAGAGCTAGAATTTAAACCCAGGTCTTCCAGACTCTGAAGTGCCTGCTCGTCATCACACCAGCGGCGTGGGGGCACGTGAGCTCTGCAGACGGCAAAGCCCGATAAAATACCCGCATGGAAAACACAGATGTGAGTCCTTTGAAGGCAGCGACTTTTCTGCTTTGTTCATTTTTGTATCCACAGAGCTGGGACGGTCCCTGACACGCTGTGGATGCTCGCTAAATATTTGTGTGTATGTGAGAGAGAGAGAGGGAGAAAGAGAGGGAAGGAGAGAGGAGGATGGATGGAGGGTTGAAATCAGCCTTTGGGGAGATGGAAGTTAGTGCGACCTGATTATAAAAAGCAAAGGTCAGGGGAACTAGACTTGCAGTTTGGAGGATTCAGAGGTCAGCAGCTGAAGTAAAAGCAGCTGCCATCACTGCTGGGAAATGGCCAAAAGGCCAGTTTTAACCATCAGCAGACTGGTTCAGCCTGTAAATGGGGCTCCTTCTGTGTGCCAGGGAAGCAGAGCCATCAGGAGCCCAAGGACGAAGGAGTGGAAGGGCCAGTAAAATTTCCCTGACAGGAGACCTTCGGAGAACATCAGCAATCACATGTATTTTACAGGCTACCTTTGTAATCTATTTTGACACCAGCATAGTATACATATCAATACATGTATGTCTACTTCTTTCATAGAATCAAAGGTTTTGAAAGATTGTTGAAAAATAATTTTGTTTTAACCGTGAACTAAAATCCTGAAACCATAAGAAAAATAAAGGCATTTAAAAATCATAAAAATTAAATATTTCTATATGGCAAAATATACCATAAAGTTGAAAAATAGCCTGGGGAAAATGTCTGTAAGAATATTCAAAAGACAAAGGAAAAGACCACTATCCAGAATGTGAATCAATTAGGGATAGACAAGAGGCCTATTAGAAAAATGTGAAAAGAATGTGAGCAGACATTTCACAGGGAAAAACATGAGTCCAATAAATATTTGAACAGATCTCAAGCTCACTAGAAGTTGGGGAATTGTAAATTAAAATGTTAAAATTTAGAAATGATTGTTAAAAGTGCACTGACTATTATGTGCAGAAGCAGGCATTTTAATATACGGCTGGTGAGAGCGTAAGTGGTTGCAGCTTTAAGCAGTATTCATCAACATTACAGATGGGCAGCCCCTGGGATTCGGACGCCCATTGCTTAGACTCCACCACTTGAAATACTTGCACACATGCACAGAGTCCCAGGGGTATTCGTAGCAACATTATCTATAATAGTGAGAAACTGGCATCAACCTAAGTACTCATCATTTAGGAGAATGTTTAAATAAGTTACGGTACATTCAATCTGTGGAATCTGTTCAAAAGAATGACATAGACCTATAAACACCAACAGAAAGATCTCCAGGACATATTACGGGTGAAACAAGCAAGTTACGAATAACAAATTTAATATGATGCCATTTACATTAAAAATAAGACTACACAGGTAAGGTCTAAATCTGTGGTATAAATTCATGGGAAGGGGATTGGAAAAAATCCACGCCAAACCGATGACAGTGCTTTTCTCTGGGGAGGGGAGCTGGAGCAGGATACTTTGAAAGAAAACATTCATGGTTTGCTCTATATGTTTTTGCATGATTTGAATCAGAATGTATTCATATATTACTAATGTAAATTTTTAAGGGACAAAAAAGAATGAGAATTTTAATTTCTGCGGGTACCCCCAAGCCTACATCATCCACTAAACTGAATTTTCTTTCCAGTTATTTAACTGCTTGTTCACTCATATCATGAGCTGATATGCTCCACGCATTTCATTACAGAGGCCCTCACACGCTAACACGGTAACACCGGGAATCACAGATTCATACAATGTTGGACACATCAGAGACCTTGGAGATGATCTCACCCAACCCCCTCATTTTAGAGATAAGGCTAAGAAAGCTTTAATGGCTCACTATGGTCTCACAGGAAAAAAGTGGCCGGGCAGGAACTGGGGAAGTCAAGACTGAGGTCTTCCCAGGACGCTGTGGGGCGGAAGGAGTCCACAGAATGAAGAGCAGAGACGCCAGAGGCCCGCGGCGCCTTTCGCACCTGCTGCGCCAGCGCTACCCAGCCCGCCCAGCAGGTGGCGTCCGAGGCGGTAGGGCACCCAGGCCTTTCCCGCGGCTTCACCCTTTACGCAACACCTGCGCTAAATAACCCCGCGCTGCTCCACTGTGAAAATTCCCCAAGTGCTCAACAGCCCTTGCTGTTGCCATTTCTGGCGTGAATGGGTGAAGTGTGGCCAGGAAGACGGGGTTTCTGACTCTTCCTCACACACTGTGTCTTAAAGGTTCCCGGGTCTCCCCACACTTCCCGGCTTTTGTTCTTAAAATGGCTCTTTTGCCTTCAGCAAGGTGTTTTTGTTGTTGTTTTAGGTCTTTTATCTGGGCATGCTCTGTAGCTCTTTGATTGCTGATCCTTGTCTAAAATACCTGATTTAGTTTTCCTTAAGAGGTGACTGAGCTAGGGGTAATTCATCATGAAGATGAACTTTTTACCTTTATCCCATAATTACTTTATTTTACTTTCCCTCCCTTTCTGAAACAGAGTCGTTCCTAAAAGGCAATAATGTAAATCTCATTTTCCTAACTGGAGTTTTATTTTAAATGCTCAAAAAGAGGACTCGATTGAGAAGGATTTTCTAATTATTTTTAAAATGTCATCAACCAGCTGCTAAATCTACAGTCACATGGTAGCCACAAACCACATGCGGCTATTGAACACTTGAAATATGGCTTGTCTGAACTGAGATGTATTTTAAGTATAAAATACACAATAGAATTCAAGGACTTAATTTTTTAAAGTTTGCAAATTATCACATTAATTTTTATAGTGATTATATGTTGAAATACTGAGGTTTTAGATATACTAGGGTAAATAAAAATATTATTAAAATAATTTCCCTAGTTTCTTTTTACTTTGTTTTTAATGTGGCTACTAGGATATTTAATAATACATATACAGCTTGCATTTGTGGCCTGCATTGTATTTGGATAGCATGGTCTAAATAATTAGTTTATAACCTTGGATTTCTTTCAAGCCATTTTCTTAACAGAAATCCATCTAGTTTCAGAACATAGACATAATTTGCAATTGTGGGTAAATGTTGGGCTTTTAAAGGAACTATATTTAATTTAACATTTGATCAATTGAGTATTTATTTAATATATTCTGGATGCAGTGCCCTTTGGATTGACCTTTGACCCCAAGGAGTTCACACACAAGAAGATGGATTAGGCCATCATGCATATGATTAATTAAAAATGCCAACCTTCCACCCTATCCCCAAACCTCAAAAGAAACAACAGTTCAAATGCCTCAAAACCCATTCCAAACCTGAAGAATTCCACAGCTTCAGGTTCAGAGCACAAATGTGTGTGTGAGATCCAGAAGGTCTGCAGGATTGCTGTGAAATGCATAGTCCCCCAAATAAAAGGCAATACTGTAGTCACAGAGCCTCCTTTTAAAATTGTATTTTTACGACCTTTGTTTAAGAGAGGAAGAAGTTACCTTCTTTTATTGCCATGGGAGTTGTATAGGGGCATGAGTCAGGTTAGCTCCATGACCTCTCACTTCACCAAGTCCATACCAAAGAGTGCATACAATTAAATGGAATTCAAGCATGCATTTATGAAGGGCTATGTGCGTTAACCTGACTTTCTAGAGATTGGCAAGTTTTGAGAAGTGGAGTGCCAAATTCTTGGCCCTCTATAACCAAAGGCTGAGATAACTACATACACACATACACCCCCCACCACCACACACTTGTGGTTGGCCTCCTGGCATCCAGGGGTGTGCTATACGATCACTATCCTGGACATCAGTTGATTAACTTGATCTGAGCCAACCAGATGACTATTTCCATATTTGGTAGTAGAGCGTTAGGTAGTAACCTCAGCTTGGCCTGATGGCTTGCAGGGGGACATGCACATTGAAGATTAGGGGATAGAAACAGGAACCAGTGTGTCAAGACTGAGAAGACACAGAGAGTAAATAGAGATGAGAGTGTACAGTGTCTCAGGAAAAAAGAAGGTCAGCCTTGGGTGCAGAGGCCTTCCCAGGTCTTGAATCCAATCCTTCATGAGCCTGGATGACCTCTCAGCTCTTAGGTTCCCAGAGATTCCCTGTTTTCTTAGGCTAAATTTCCCTTTTTGCTTACATTACACTGAAGTGGTTCTACAAGGTCAGTAGGGTGTGGAATGTGCATGGGATTTTGTACCCAAATAAGTAGAATATGAGGAAGCTAAGATGGACAGCTCCAGATTCTCAGAATTAGAGATGTGGAGGTGGGCATTCCCCCATCAGCTGTCCATAGTCCTAGAAGATGGTGTCTTCCACAAGTAGTAGACTCAGAAGAAGGGGCATGAACCGTGCACCATTCACAATGGGTGATGGGTACAGCTTGGCATTGATAAGTTACACTCCCCTTGATTAAGGCTATAATCCCTTGCCTGAAATCTTAATTCATAAGAGCCAGTTCAGATGGTGCATCCTCAACAAGGACTCCCTAGAGCACCAGAGCTGGGTTAATCTGTCTCCCCGTTTATTCCCACAGCCTGTCCTCTGTGCATATGTTCCAAAGCCTACCTGGAGCCTAGGGACAGGGTGTCCACAAAGTCTGGAAACCTGTGTTTTACAGATTAAAGAGGACCTTGATAGGATGATGTATACACCTGTATCCATTCTTTATGGACATCCTGTGTATGTTTGTCTTTCTTCACCACCAGATAGTGAGTTCCTCAAGGGCAGAGAGCACATCTTATTCCCCTTCTGTACTTAGCATCCAACAGCATCTCATACCTGGTATTTATTCAATAAGTGTTTATTGCTTGTTTCCCTGCATGGATTTTCTCCCAAGGACAGGTTATTCTCCAGTCATCCTTACAGAAATGATCTTTCCTCCTACTCTTGCTAGATTTTAGCTTTGAGCCCTCTACAGCAGAGATTGGCAGACTTTTTTGGTAAAAGGCCAAATAGTAAGTATCTTAGGCTTTGCTGCTCTCTCTCTCACAACTACTCAGCTTTGCCCTTGTGGTGTGAAAGCGACCACAGATCATATGAAAAGGGATAGGTGTGGCTGTGTGCTGATCAAACTTCAGTTTAAAAACAAGTAGCAGATCAGATTGGACTGTGGCTTGTAATTTGCTGACTCCTGTTCTAGAGGAAAACAGCACAAATTTTAAATAACCAAAAACTATCCAATAAAGAAAAGTTTGTCTCCCTCCTACTCCCAACAAAGTCGTTAAAGATAAGCACTGGCAACAGTTTCTTACCTGTTCTTCAGAAATTTCCTATGTGGACAAATTTATATATGAATGAATGCTGTATGAATGTTTATACACACACACACATATATATCATTTTTAAACATCCATAGGTTCACCCTATATAATATCCTATACCCTGCTTTCACTTAATATGCCCTGGAGATCTTTCCATATTTTCGCACAGAGAGCTGCCTCATTCTTTTAAGTGACTACTCTGTCTCTCACTGTATGGAGGTACCATAATTTATTTAGCCAACCACCTATTAATGTATATTTAAATTATTTACAGATTTTTTCCAATACAAACTATGCTGTGACGAAACCCTTGCACACATGTACTAATATATGTGTTGGATAAATTTCTGGAATGGGAACTCTTGGGTTAAAGGGTATGTGCATTTTAAATTTTGATATGTACTGCCAAATTGCCCACCAGAGAGTACTTACAATTTACATTCTCATCAGCAACATATGGAAGAAGAGAAGCATTTTATTTAAGGTATATGTAGCTGTGCTGGTTAAAGAGGTAGTTTTACATAGAGTATAAATGGCCTATAGGAAAAAAATCACTGCAAGGCTACATTAAGTAAAAAACAACTGAATTTAATATAAATGTTTCACTCATCTCTTAAATATTGTAACAAGGATTTTAAAACTATGTAATAAATACCATAAAAATAATCACCCTTTTACTTAAGGGAAATATATTTAGAACGTTAAGAGCATAGAAAGAATAAATAAGAGAGAAAAAGCTAGGGAAATTCATAAAGAGCACATGCAGAGAAAGAGGGACAGAGAAAAAGGAAACAGACATAGAAAGATGTCACACACTGAAACTAACATGGAGAAGGAAAATGCCAGAATCAAGTGCAACAGAGGCGAGGGCAGCCTTCTACCAAGCACACACCCATTTTATGCCTGGTTTGGATTATGCCTCTGTGGGATTTTGTATCCTCAGGCATTGCAGGCTGCATCATTGGCCCTAATTCCTCGGTCCTCCCTTCATCCGTACCTTTGCTATGGCCTCCTCATGGGCAGAATGTACTTCCCTATCCCCTGACTTTGAACTTGGCCATATGACCTGCTTTAGCCAAAGACATGTGTGCTGAAGTGACAGTGGGCCACTGTCCAAGACCAGGCATTAGGAGGCATTGCAGCTTTCTTCTTGCTCTCTTGTGCCACCCCCCATGTAGCCTGCTGCTCCAAGGAGGATGGGAGACTTGTAGAGCAGACATGGGCCCTCAGACATGCAGTGCTGAGCAGAGCCACCCACCCCAGCTGGGCCCAGCCCACATCAGCCGATCCCCAGCTGACCTGCAGATGTGTGAGCTGCCCCAGCCTAACCCAACCAGGATGAGCCAACTTGGCCAAATGCAGAGTACATGAGTAAATGATCATTGTTTTAAGCCACTGAGTTTTGGGAGTGTTTTGTTACATAGCCATAGCTCATCAATATATCAGGCAATAAAAGAAGATGGATTTGGCCTAAGGCCTCAAGGCCCTCCTTTCTTTCAACATATATGAATTAAGTACCCACCATGTGCTGGGCACTAAGTGAGGTGCTAAGGATATAGCAAAGAACAAGACCAGGTTCTTGCTCTGAGAGACCTCAGTCTACAAAAGGGAAGACAGGCAGTAAACAAATTAGCAAACAACGAACATAACTATAAATGTGAACATATTGTGGTATGATAAAAAAAAAAAGTGACTGATGGCTGCTTCAGAGTACCTGGTCCATGAGGGTCTCTTGGAAAGGTGGCACCTCAGTACAGAACTGGCTGACAAGAAGCCAGACTTGAGCTCTGGGGCAGAATGCTTCACAGAGGGAAAGGTTGGGGCACAGCATTGCATGAGAATAAGTGTAGTACATTCAAGGAAGAGACAGGAGGTCAGTGTGACTGGGACACTCTGTCCCGGAAGAGATACTCTGTTCCTTTTAGGAATTTTGAGCCTCTTGGCAATTGGAAAAATGGGCTCACCTAAGTTGGCAAGAGGCCTGTGTCGATTGTAATTTCACTATTCCAAAGACCTAATTATCTTTAATAAACTTGGCTTGGACTTCAAATAAAAACGAAAACCCAACCGCACTCTATTCTCATTTAAAACAGATATCCGCTACTTACTCCAATCTGTGCTAATAAATGAACACAAATGAAGTAAACCAACTAACACTGAGCTAATGGCCAAGAGGGAATACAGACCGGGCTTCGATCACCAGGGTCAATACAGACAGAAGCAACATAGTAACAATGGATTTTCAAATTTGTCAACCCCTTAGTTTTGCTCTTTCAAATTGATTTTTAAGTTCGATGGAAATGCTGTGTCTGAATGAAGTAGAGCTCACCCTCTGAGGCACCAACAGACCTAAGCACTTCCCCCAAGAAGTGACATCCCCAGTGCAGCTAGAGTGCAGGGTCTGTAGGGACTGTGGCTGCCTTTAAAATGGGGCATGATTTTTCCCCCCAGAAATTAGCTTCCCATTTAGGTATTGGAAATGAGGACACAGTTCACTAGGCAGCTCTGCCACTTAGATTCTGCGACCTTGGATGGATTATTTAACCTTTGTGAGCTGCAGGTTTATTTATGAAATGATGTTGATAACAGCTGCAGTTGCTATTAGGGTTAAATAAGATAATATAGTACAAAGTCTTCCATAAACCATGAAGGGCTGTGTAATAGCGAGATCCTACTTATTAAAGATGTATGCCCTCTGAGAAGCTGGAGTGCTCCCTCCCCACTAGGTAGGAATCTTGGAGCATAACATTTTGATACATAAATACAGCATTTAAAAATAAACATGGCATGTGCTATTATTATCCAAGTGATCATCAACTTTAATGACTATTAATTAATCAACTCTCCAACTACTTCTATATTATTATTCTGATTATGATGCTACATCAGCAATGAGGAGCTCAAAATCTGGAAATTATAGCACTTATCTTTGGATTATCTTTATATAATTTTTTTATGTGATCGTCCAACATCTGAGCCCAAAATAAATATTTGGGAAACCTCAATGTCTCAAAATCCTTTAATTGATCCTTTCCCCAGCTTGTATCTTTTTTCTGTATTAACCTTTTACTAGCTGAGTTATAATTTAGCAGCACCTACACCCTACTCTCCTTGGGAACAGAGGGAGTTAACCTTCACAAACTCAATGTTGGGTACTAGCAGCACCCTCTTTGTTGGCAAAACCATGGGGACAAATCAAAACCCACTAGCCTTTGGCTTCCAGATTTTTAAAATCACAATGAACCATATTCATTTCCCTCATCAGCTTATTCTTTAAAAAAACTAATACCAATATTGCCAAACAATTCGAAATCGCATGACAGAAATGTCCCAACCTCATTCTAAATGATGCTTTCCTTGTAGAAATTGTTTTTTTCCAAGCTGATTTTTGTTAAGATGCCTTCATAGTCAACTATCTGGTTAAACACACGTCCCAGCACATCAAGGCTAAGAAGAAAGAACTGGACCCAATATCTGTATCTATCAATAAGTAAATGTAGCGGTGATGACATTTCACATCATTTTCTAGTTTACCAGAAGATTTGCCATAGGACACTTGAAATGTGGACCATCTGAAACGTGATTTATGAAAAATCAGTTGATCTTGAAGAATGTTTGTCACGTAAGATGCTGGATTTTAGAAAGTGTCTCTCCAGAGCGTGTGGATCTGAGACTGTGTGACTAGTTCACCATTATCATCCCAGTGCCTGGAATGGTGGCTGGCCCATAGTAGGTGTTTAACAAATACTAGTTGGATAAATGAATCTGTTTCTAAAGAAGGCAGGCCTGGGGTATCAATTACTTGAACAGTAGTTGATCTAAAAAGCAAAGTATACAGGAACAAAGAAATTGGCTGTGGAAGGATTGATGCAATAACTCCCCCAGTGCTTTCCCTGTTTCCATTTGGGCCTCCCTCAGTAAGGGAGAATAAACCATGTGGGTTAGAAGAAGTCCATGGGAAGAAAGAACAAGAGAGTCAGAAGAAGTTTGTGGGATCAGGCTTCTTATATCACGTCAGTTAAAAAACAACAGCTGTGGAGAAAAATGCATCCTAAAAGGGAGGTCATTTCTGGGATACTTAGGAAGACAGTTGAGAACAGAAATGACCCTTGAACAAGGTTCCCTAATAGTGACTATGAGCACCCCGAGGGCAGGGGTCTTGTCTGCCTCCCCATTTGGAGTAACTAACTGCCTGTGCGTGGAGCCACTTAATTTATACAAAGAGCTAAAGATGCCCTGAGCCCTGTTAAATAAAATTGACTTCTGCCAGGTAACTCAGGAAACTTACAGAACTTTACAAAAGGGAGGGAGCTTTTGGTGCAATAACCGGCATTTATGGGTGATGTCCTGGAACAGAACTATGGCATCCAGGGACAAAGAGACGTAGCAGTTAGGACCCAGAGCTGTGAGCCTAATAAAGAGAAACACTGGGCATTCGGCAACCACATCCAGAATTCAAGCAAGGGCCCGGTGACCCATGTGGGACATTGCACATTTGTGCCGAGCATGACTGAGTCAGGCAAGTGTGTAAGGAGGTTATATTCTATATGGCGCTTGACACGCAGTAGAATACGAGAAATACATGTTGGATGGTTGAATTCCTGAAAGAATAAGCGATGGTTGGATGGATAGGTGAGTAGGTAGATGAACCAACAAATTAAAAATGAAATAAATTGTTTTTAAGAAGAGTTTCTGAATTGTCAGAAGAGAAAAAGGGGATATTTTCTAGCTATAAGGACATTGGAACCTAATAGAGTCCGTCAGTTAGCCTATTGTGTTCCAAAAATTGAGCCTGGATATGGGATCAAAAGAAGAATTTTCAAAGGTCAGTGTATGTGATGTGTGTGAGTGTGTGGGGATGAAAAAGAGTTGATGACTGTCTGGGTGAAACATTTATATATGTATTATGCATTCGATGCAATTCAATTAAAAAGTGAACCCCATCAAAACTGCCCATGCCAAGGTTATCAATGCCCTCTTCCACATCGCCACCTCCAGCGGTGGGTTCTGAACACTGTCACTGTCTAACATACCAGCAGCACTGACGTGGTTGATCGCTGGCACCTCCTTGGCACCTTTCCACTATTGGTTTCAAGTACAAGTTTGCTGCTGTGAGCCCTGATCAAACAGGCGCCTGCTTTCCCTCCAGCCAGTCTGACGACTTACTGTTCTCTCCACATCTTTGCTCCACTGACTACTCTTCCCAGAACAATCTTCACATCCCTTTTCTTCCCAATGAAGCTCCATTCATTCTTTTCTTTTTTCTATTGTTTAAGTTCTGTATTTCATACATTCATTTCAGCAACATAGAAATGTAGATTTATCCTCCATGCAATCACCCTTTATCAAGTATGAAATGAGTGAAAGTTACAAATTATAGTAAAATCAACATTAATAACAAAGTACTTTACCAAATAAGGCAAAAGACTTAAATATAATACTAAATTTCTAGTGCAAACATAAAGCAAGAATGAAGGATATTGTTGATACTAATATTCAAAATAGGTCTTCCCAAATTCTTAATTTTTCTGTTCCTCTCCTTTTTAAAACCTAAGAAAGAATTCATTATAAATTGGAAGGACAGAATTCTTAACAAAAACCAATTAGATATTAATGAATTGTATGGTTTTCCTTACAGGCACAGTTTTTTCTTCAGCCACTTTTAAGTCATTGAAAAAGTAACTCCATATCCAATCAACAAAGTCAAAGCTCGATTTGGCTGAGGAAGGGGTGTCAAATATGCAATTGTGTGGTAGAGCCATGCTCCAACATTGAGTCTGAAGTGCAGGATAGCTGTAGAGAGATCTGGATCACCCAGGGAATGCAGTAGGCCAATTCCGAGCAATGGCATGATATTTTCAAGGCCATTCAGTGGGCTGTTCGTGTACGTTCCACTCCATCATCTGTCCTTTGATACCTGGCATTTTCTCCCTTATCAAGGGATGGGCAGTCTTCTGGGCTGGCAGAAACCTTTCTTGTCTTTCTATAGGTGCATTTGTGGTACTCATAAACATCATTTTTGAAAGAATAATCATTGTATAGGATTGTATAGGAGGCAAAGGCCATGAATACTTCATTCTCCATTAGCTGGGTGAGGTCAACTTTTTTTTCTTTTTCTATTTCAGTCTGGAACTGGAATCCAAGAAGTAAAGCAGCAAACCTGTCTGGGGCAGGTGGGTCGCACCTCCATTCATTCTTTAAGACCTGAATTTAAGAATCCCTTATCCCCAAGCCTTCTAGGACTCCTCTTCCCATCCCTTAGGCTTCTTCTCTCTTTGGTTCAGCCTCTATGTAGCAGGAGTAATCACAGACATGACCAGATCCATTATAGGAGGGATGGGAGCAGTAACAGGAGTGATAAAAGGGGGAGGAATAGGAGAAGAAGGAAGATTTATGGAACATTTGCTATTACTAGACACTGGGCTAATTCCTTCACATTCATTATTTTACTTACTCTTCACAAGAGCAATTACCATCACTTTATACATGATGAATCGGAGGCTTTGAGAGAGTATTTAGATTCCCTGGATCACTCAGCTAGAAAGTGGTGACGATGAGCTTCGAAGCCCAGGTCCTAACTCAGTCCAGAGCTAAAATGCAAAACCACAACCCCCTGCTGCCATATCACATTGTATAAATCTAGATTTGTTGGCGTCTGCATCTCCCCTACCGCCTCCTTGAGGACAGGGATGTATCTCGTTAGATCTAATGGTTGGCTAGTACTGTGTTTAGTGCATGTTTATTAACTGAATAAAAGGTGTTGGCATCTTTCCTAGGGTAAGAACTGTTTTGTGGTGATCGCAATTGGGGCTCTGGGACAATTTTGGTGGTAGCCAGTGGAAGCCAGGTTTGCGTTTGTCCTAATTGGTCTGCCAAAACAATATGGGAATGGGAATCAGGCAGGAGTTATTTTAGTATGAGATCCACAGGTTCTCCTTCTGCCCCTGGCATTTCACAATTACCTGACCATATTTGCGGTTGCCCGATATATTTATTTGGATGTTTACAGAGTGTCCTTTCACTCCAGCAGAGAAAGCGTATGTTCTTTCCATGGCGAGCAGGTGAGCTTATTGAAATTGACATCAGTTGGATTTGACCTTAGTGTGTCTTTCATCTCCTGGTGGCACCTTAAAAAGCCTTGTTTCCTCAAGCTGGACCCTGGCTTTCCACCACTATTGGAGGATGTCTCCCAATTACTCCCATTGAGCAGCTGGGACGGCTCAGTCCTCATTCACACGCCTGCCATCTTTCCCTGCTCCATCTCATCAAAGCCAGCTTGAGTCTGCCGCCACCATCTTTCATTGCATTTACCTGCCCTATGCTCTCCCTCTGATTTCCCTGTCTTGGAGTGAAGAGATGTATGCACACTGGTCATGTTTCTCTGTGACTAAAGATGACTCCAATTAGTAACAGCACATGCACTTGGGTAGTGCCTTGTGACTTATAAAATGTCTTTCTATCTATTATGCTAATTATACTTTCCTCATATGGGTATGCCACATTTCCTTTTGGAGTAAAACTATTAAGTAAACTTAAATATTTCAGATTTAGAGGATGAGAATCATGCAAGATATCATTAAGATAAATCTTTCATTTTATTTTTAACAGCAGGTAATTAGCATCTACTAAGTGCCTGCTAGTGCTCCAAGTACAAAGACCATAGAGGTGACAGTGTCCCAGAGCCGGCTTCCTTATAGGAGAGACAAAAATGAATAAATAACCTATTGCAAATACCGAGGGAAGTGCTATAGAGAGCGATACGTACATGTGAAAACAGAGACAGGGACACCTTCCTGCTAGGTTGAGCAGGAGGAGGTGAAACGAGAAAGAGTTCTCCAGGCGGACATACCAGGAAGGGGTACTTTTTCAATTTAATACAGACATGTTGAGTGCCTACCATAGGACAGTGAATGTGACACTGTCTCTGCCCTCAAGGAGCTTATAGTCTAGTGGACAGAAAGACTAGTAAATTGGCCATTACAAAGTAATCTAACAGAAGCTTCAAAAACCTGTGATCCTTTGAGACTTCAGCCACTGAATTATAACAGCTTCCCCTTGCACCATCACCTTATTACCGTCACATATTTGTTCCCTGGTCACTCCTAATTCATCAGAGATTTTAGCATCTGGCTCACAGGCTTCCACTCCATCCCCACCCCTGCCATTCATACAGGTGACCCATCTGCACCCCGCTTCTCAGGCGCTAGGGTCCTCATCTCCAAAGAGCCCCTCTTCCATTCACCCTTTGCCATCTGCATGCAGGTCACACCCTGGACCTTGGGATCACTCAAAACTTCTCCATGGCCATCTGCATGGATTCCAGCCTTGTGTTCTGATAGTGAACCTTTCCTTCCTGCTATTTTCTTCAACTGTATCTCCTAAAGCTGTTCATTGCCTTCCTAGGGACATCTGGACCTGAAAGTGGGAGGATACTTTCAATGTCTTGGTGTGTATTCTGCCTCCACAACTACTCCAGAGTGAATAATCTAACCTCCACTTCCTGCCAAAATATTTCATAAAGTAGGCACTCAATAGGACTCTATCTACTCTTAGAAGACATTGATGGAACGCCTTCCCAGTGCCAGGTGCAGCAGTGAACCAGACAGATACAGGTCCTGGAGCTCAGACCTACCTACCTGCCTGCCAGTAACAAAACATCTGGATCCACGTAACCAAGAAATATCTCAGAATCATCTCTGAAAGCACTCATTCATAATAAACTATTCTTGTTACTGGGAGGGAAATTCACTTGCTTTCTGCCCAATTATCTCCAGGCTCTGGAGAGAAGAAAATCATTCCATTATGACTTTGCATTTATTTGATTCCTTTCTACTGAGAACCACTGGGATGGACTATCTGAGGGAATCCTTTGCAGGCACCATCTAAGAAAGACCTTTCTTTCTCTGCTAGCATCAGATTTCCATGCTTGATGCTTTGCGCAAAACTTCTCAAATTCCCATTGCAATTAAAGGCTTAGCCCATCTCTGGTGGGGTGGGGTAAGGTGGGGAAAGCTTTCAAATGATAAAAGAAGTCAAATATATTTCTAAATCTAAACCAAGAAAACCCAAGCACAGGGTCTGCATAGTGGCTAACAATTATTCCAAAGTAAGAGGAAAAGTACTTCATTTTTATGCCAGTCTTTGAAAAAGGTTTAGTGATGAAGAAATGAGTCTAAGAGTATGCATGTATGAGACAGTATATTTCAGCAGAGTGGTCTGTTAAAAATGTCCACCAGGCCATGTCGCACCCCTATTCCAAACCCAGCAACACTTCGTCTACCTTCAGGAGCAAGCCAGACTCTTGACTGAGTCCTAACTGGTTTTGCCTGACCTGGCCCTCGGCGGCTTTCCACTTGCTCGTTAAACATCAGCCACAGTGGGAGTCTCCTGGTCTCTTTCACAGGACACTTTCCTCCTCATCTTCAGGCCCTTTGAACTTGCCCTTCACTTGCCTGGAAATCTCTTCCCCCAGATCACCCGTTGCTGGCTGCTTCGCCCAATGTCAGACTAGCTCCTGCCCCTGCTCTCGGTAACTGCCTGTCACATCCTAAGGTTTCTTTGGATTTTTCACACTACAATTTGAAATTATCTTTGGGCCTAAGTATTTCCATTAGTTTGTTTACTATCCAACTCCTCCTCAGAGTATAAGCCCCTTTGGAGGACAGACCTGGCTTGCCTTGGTCCTCAATGAGTATTCAGGGCCTAGAATAGTCCCTGGGACAGAGTTGGCATTCAGTACATATTTTTTGGAATAAAGAAATTTGGACAAGCTGAGTAATTTCTCCATCAAAATGCCTTCCCAAGCCACAGGATTTAATCCACATATAAATGTGGTTTATGGAGCAATTAATCAAAAACTTTGTTTATCATGCACCACCAATGGCAGGCCAATATGGAAGGCTCACAACACTAATGAACATTAGACTTTCTAGGCACTGTCTAGACACTCTCTTGGCCCAGGTGATTCTGGGGTGCAGCTAGCAGGCACGAACAGCAGCAGCTACCCTGCAGTCTCCTCTCCCTAGCAAGCGGGTGCTGGCAGGCTTCCTGGGAGTGCAGAGGTTGGCCAGGCCCCTCCTCTTTGGGCTGCACACCGCTCATTAGAAAATTGGGTAAATGAGGCTGCTCTCTGCAGAAAACATAGATGGTGGTGAAAGGGCAATGGCAAATAATTCCACTGACAGTAGGATGAAGAACTGTTGATGTTGGCAGAAAAGCAAGCAAACAAAAAAGGCCTTTCATAGCGGTCCATGGTGTGAAACATTCACTTTTAAGCCAAATGTCTATGCAGAGCATGATTTATCTGGGCTGAGCTGTGTAACCCTGGAGGGAAAAGTGCTATATGGAGCCATATGTGTGCATTTCAATGATGGACCCCAGGCAGCTACGCTCGTGCACCGTGAATTTTCACGTGCACGCTCCACATGGCTGTGGACAGGGCATTTTACATTTTTTTTTCCAGTGGCTAATGTAAACATCCCTTAAGGGATCATAAACGCTTGGATTAACATCGGTCAAGATATCCTGAGCACATATAAATTTAAATGGCTCTGTTGATCATATTTCCACTTAGACTGAGTAAGGAACCTGACACACAAAAAGAGACCAGAAATCAGAAAAGCAGGATTGATTTTTTTGTCCCTATGATTTGGTTATAGTTTCTGAAAAATAATAT
>PVKH010005413.1:0-22134 GCA_004027955.1 Chaetophractus vellerosus | reverse complement strand
TTTCACTGTCTTCTCTCCTTCAAAGTGATAAAGACTCCTGGCTGTTGCTAGCCATAGAGTACTTCACCATCCAATGTCAGGCTCCCTTGCCCCTGACTGCACCTTTGCAAATATTCCTTCCCTAAAATGTCCTCATTTACCTGGTTTGGGCTTGCCATTTAGTTGGTACAGGACCCTGGGTCATTCAAGGCCTTCCAGGAACGATCTGGCTCCTGGCACTCAATCCAGCCTCCTTTGGCAGTGCATCTGGCTCACAGTCTGGACCCTCTCTTCTCGGGACCTCAGGGAGGAGTCATACTCTGTAATCCCTATGCAGTGGTCTATTGGAGTCATTCTCAGCATTGTAGTTACTTCCTAAATGCTGCCACCACACAGTCAAAATTAAACCTGCCTTCCTCTTTAACTGAAGTAAATACCACAGTGTTCTTTCTTTTATTCAGCCTCTGGTCTCTCCAGATACTTACAAACTTGACTTCCTTACCACCTGCAAGCTCCATGAGGACAGGGTCTTTGCCTGCCTTTCTCATGTCTGGAAATAGCCCCTAAGACAGGCCAGCAATAATTATGTTACGTTGATAAGTAGTGGAATTGCTTGCTTGCAGGATAAACATATAATCATTTGGTGGTTAATAATACAGTCTGGAAATGATCTAGGCTTTTTTTTTGTAGACTGTCCTCATTTACTCTTTTGCTGTGGATGGAAGATGGGAGGAGGTGATTTGAAAGGAATCAATCAGGTTTATCTGATGAAAGCGCACACATATTCAAAGGAAGGCTGAAACTTTTCAAGGATAACCATGTTTCTGGACTTGTTACAGAAGATCAAGGGTGCTTTTACCCATTGAAAATGCTTAAAGCACTAACTCTCCTGTGTAGACACTGAAGTAACATTTGCTTTGAGAGGGGAAATTTGGCTTGGCTTAAATTGGTAGAGATGGAAAGAAGCCAAAGGGACTCCTTGTACTAGCCGCAGCCTTGTTCCCAGAGAAGACCCTCGGGTATAAGAGACCGTGGTCACAGCGGGTAGAACAGGTTAAGGGGGTTGTCACTTGTGCCAACCCAACTAGGGATGGCTTTCCTTTTCAGGTTGTTTGTTTGCTAGGCAGGCCTGTGCTCCTTCTCAGCAAGGTGATGTACTTTGTTTTATCTAAAGTCAAGACTTTCCCAAAAAATTTGCAGTAATTAAATATGTTCTTTCCTTCTAGCTCAGGTTAACATTTAACTGTTTTATTGGCGGCACAGACTCCCAACCTGTGAGTTAGAGAGCAGCTGTTTGCCCCTAGAGCCCCTGGAACTGAGGGCTTTCTTTACTATTTGATCAGCACTGTCACTAATGCAAATCTATTCCCCCACGCTAGCAGCCACGTTAATTTTATGTTGTTTACGTACTCTTGCCATAAGGTTAAGCAATTCCTACTATTAAGCTTGATGAAATTGCATTACCTTAATGAAATGCACTTTACTGATAAAGAAGAATGTCACTTTCACAAGTGGAAGCACTGTTAGCAAATTTTTACGAGAGAATTCCCAAAATCATATCTTAATTGCTTGGACAGCTGTGTAGTTTACATAACGAGCAAACAATGCCAAGGTTTTTTATTTCCTTTGTCAGCTGTACTGGATGTTAGTATGCATGGTGGACCTTTTTTGGGCCTTTTATTACTTGATTGCAAATCATTCTTCATTGTTGCCCAAATTTATGGAAGGACATTGCTCCCCGAGGTGCCATTTCCTTTCAGGTCTGTAACTGAACATGACTGATGGCGCCAGAGTAACAGTTGCTTATTACTGCATTCACTGAGCTGTGATTGCTCCAATACTTTATGTTGGCAGATGTGTTTCCCTAGGAACAGCATCTCCGAGACAGAGGTCATTGATCAAACCCCCTCTGGCTGTTCCATTATGTGCAAATTATTGCTAAAAGCAGAGAGGCTGCAAGGGAGGTGGTGTGTACTCATTGCAGATATAGGGGAGGGAAGTCTAGGGAAAAAAATGCAAGTGTAATGAAGCAGAAAAAAATTCCACCTAAGCTGGAACAATGTTTTTACAATGTGAATTAATAGGGAAAGGGGGCGAATTAAGTGACGTGGAGAGGCACACAATGGGAGAAGAGTCAGGTTTTATCGTTCTAGGGTAACCTCTAAAATTGGGCTGGCTGACAGCATCCTTGGCCGCTGTCCGAGACCGGAAGGGGGCATGTGTGGGCTGTTCCCAGAGTACCTTTGTCCTAAGAGGCAGTTAAGTGGCTGTTGGGGATTGAATCATGTCCCATGCAAAAGGCATGTTCAAGTCCCAGTCCCTGGTCCTGTGGGTGTGCGTCCACTTTATAAGATTTCTTCAAGATGTTACTTTAGTTACGGTGTGGCCCAAATGGATCTGTTTGGGCTTTAATATGGGTTACTGGAGTTTTTTTTTTTAATAGGCAGAGTGAATGTCAGAGAGGAGAGAGAAGCCACAGGGAGCAGCCAGGAGCCAGAAGTCAATGAAACCCAGAAGAGTAAGGAGAAGATGTCACCATGTACATGGCCAAGTGACAGAAAAGCCAAGGACCAAGGATCACTGGCCAGCTGGAAGATACCCACCCCTGGGGAAAGCAAACCTTCTAGCCTCTGAAACCGTGAGCCAATAAATTTCTCCTGGTAAGCCAACCTATTGCATGGTATTTATTTGAACAGCTGGGAAACTAAAACAGTGACCACTACACAGCACTCACTTCTACCCACTTCTGGCCAAATACTTAGGAAATGTCAGAGACACGCAGGGACTATCCGCAGAAAGACCACCCACTCCAGCTTCTCTGGCCAGGGATGGAAGCTCCAATTGATCGACTGGTGAATGGGCAGCACTTATATTGAGATGTCCTTTGCTCAGGCTTGATGGGGGCAGGAGGAGCTTCTTAGTTGATGCTCAGAGTGGCAGCAGGTCCTCCTAGCAGATTCCATTCCAGGAAAGATGAATGGTCTCTCCTCCCCCATGTGGTTGTCTCTGTCCTTTTCTGGCTTCATTGAGACTATGGGCTGGTTCACATACAGAATATGGCCTGCACATTTAGCTAGAGCACGGGGCAGGGAGGTCTTGAGTCCTCCTAGCCAGTCTGCCACCCCATTTCTCCCACTGGCTTTCTTTTCTTTTCCCTTCTTTTTTTTTTTAAGGTACTGACCGGGGCAGGTGTTGAACCCAGAACCTCATATGTGGGAAGCGACGCTCAACCACCGAGCCACATCAGCAACACTGAGTTGGTTTTTTTGTTTGTTTGCTTGTTGTTTGGTTTTTTTGTTGTTGTTTGTTTTTAGGAGGGAACTGAACCTGGGACCTCCCATGTGGGAGGCAGGCACTCAACTGCTTGAGCCACATCTACTCCCTGGCTTGCATTTCAGTGTTGGCGAGACTCACTTTTTATTACTGCAATTTGGTCTTTACTTGTCAAATCTCTCCTTATATTGAGCCAGATGCTCCCCAGGGAATGACTCCCTTGAGAAATAGAGGCTTCAGGAACAGTGTGTGCTGATTCCTGAGGCAATGACGCGGCCTTTTGGGTATAGTTAGTGTCCCTCCTAAATACTGTGCTAACCCCTAGGGTAACGTGATGTAACCCCACAGAGACCTCCAAGGAAAGATGGAGGAAAGTACAAGAGATCCTTTATTTACAAGCATATGGGTTCCAGAAAGCTAAGCAAGCTTGATCCTTGCATGTCCAGAGTGACTGCTAATGTTCTCTCTTGGTCACAGGCAGATTTGACACCGTCTCCTCTGGTGGCAGTTATAGCGAGGGTGATGAAGCTTCCTGTGAAGGGATACTTTGAAAAAGAGGTAAAAGCATGATTCTCATACAAAGATGAAATGAACACATCTCAGAGATTTTGTTTAGCTCCTTGATTAAATGAGGAAACTGGTAAGTTGTTAGGACATGTTCAAAGGAGAATCCAAAGAACGGACACATTTAGGGATCAAGACTATTGAAATGAAGTTGCAAATGGCCTCAAAACTGATGTGGGTGTGGAGTGTCCCTCTACAAGACAGAATTAATTTGCATGCCTACAGACAAGAATTCTTTGCATTGCTGTTAGTTTCTAAAAGTTAAGCTTAATCTCTACAGAATTCTAAAAGAGCCTCGTCCAAAGCGAAGTTTCATACCCCTTGTATTAGTTAGCCAAAGGATTGCCTTTGCAAAATACCAAAAATAAGTTGGTCTTCATAAAGGGTATTTATTTGGGGTAGAAGTCCACAATTACCAGGCCATAAAGCATAAGTTTCTTCCCTCACCAAAGTCCATTGCCACGAATTGGAGCAAGACAGCTGCCGACTTTGCGAGGGTTCAGGCTTCTTGGGTTCCTCTCTTCCCAGGGCTGCGATTCTCTCCGGGATTAGTGCTTCTGTTTCCTCCACAAGGTCAGCTGTAAACTGTCAGGTGAATGGTTCACTTCTCTTCTCACTTGTCCTCTCCAACATCAGAACTGCTTCCCAAAAAACTGCTTCTCAAATCGACTCCCTCTGTCCTTTGCCTTGCCTTTTATCTTCGATTCCCCACCCACCAAGGGGTGGGGCTCAATGCCCTACTGATGTGGCCCAGTCAATGCCCTAATCATAACTCAATGATGCCCAGATGAACAGATTAGTTTACAAGCATGATTCAATATTGATTTTTGGAATTCATAATTACATCAAATGGCTACACCCCTATATGTTCAGATAATCCCCAGGGCCTCCAGCATTCCATTGAATGGATGCCCAGTTGTGCTTTGATTATTATTTTATGATTCTTTTTGATCTGGAAATATGGGATCAGACCACAAGCACCACCACCACCACACCCCCTCAGCCTGTGTCCCAACCTGGCTGAGGGACCTTTTCCTTATTTTCCTCAACCAAGTCTTCTTCTCTGGTCTCTCTGTCCCTGGACACCTGGCCCTTTACACACCATGTTCATTTCCTCCATGCCTTTGTCTGTGCTCCTGCTCTAGCCTCCATACACTATAGTTTCATATTCTTAAATACTAATATTCCTTTAAGAAAAAGCCCTGATAATATTTCTTCCAAGAACCCATCACTAGCCTCCCTCTTGCCTGAACTCCTATTTCACTTTTTGTCTCTTGATAATATTGAATTTTACCTGAACCCTGAGCTCCTAGAATAGAGCAATGGTTAAGAAATCCTCCCACTTTTGGGGTTCCAGGAAATGGCTTACTGCAAAGAACTGCTCTCCCCCTGTGACTTGGATGAGACTGTGGGTAACCCTTATTTACCTATGACAAGGCCAGACACAGAGCCTACACATTTCCATTCTTTTTCTTATAAATGGTCAGCTGAAATGTTGGTACTCACTGTCCAGTTTGGACAAAATACCCATAACTTGACTTCACCAAACTTTAGGCAGGCGTCTCTCCTTCCCTCAGGCCCCTGTACTTTGCCTCAGCCTTGAGCCTTGGAATGGAACAGCCCCTGATCAACTGCTGATAATGCCACCTATTCATCTGAACAGAGGGAGGGAAGTGTTTTAGGATGTGGGGAAAACCCCACATGTGGTTAATCATTGGGTTGTTTATTGACTTATTTATACTTCTCCCTGTGAAAGAAAAGCCCTTTCTTCCTAAGCTTTGAGGTACTTGCAGAGTTTATGGCCAGAATCTTCTCCCTATTGTAATACCCTCCCTTCCCCAATTGCAATAGTCTTTTTGCATAAAGACTTTCCTTACCTAAGTCTGGATTGTTTTTTATTTGGCACTGTTCTTTAGCCCTCCATCACAACTGGATTGCTTTATCAGTATTTAGTTTTATTTATATTTACGCCCTTTACAAAGAATTGATGGAAACATAAAATAAAGGGATAAAATAAATTATTGAAAAAATCAATAAAATTGATTAAAAAATTAAAAGTAAAATAAGATTAGGAAAGTGAAAAATCCAGAGATAAAGACTGACAAATAAATGTATACTATATGGGATACTTTATAATTGCTAGAGATAAGCCACAAATATGGCAGAGTTTCCTGGTAGACAAAGCAAAGAGGGAAATATTTTAGTTATGAAAAATGTAGGGTCAACAAAATTAAAAAGCAACCAGTTTTTCAGAGTTCATGTGTAAGTTAGTCTTTGTGCCCCAACCAGATGATAACTTCCTAGGGCAAAGAATTGTGACTCCTTGAGGGCAGAGGTTGAGACTAGATTATGGCAATAATAATAAACACTTATTTAGCAGTGGTGATTGTTTGAAAGTTTTACAATCCAATCAAGTTTCCCCTGTAATATAATTTTGTTTCAATGCTCTTTAGGACACAAGCATGTTGAGGTCTTGAAAAAATATGTTTATTTGTCCTTCTTCCCCACCCCAATCTACCCATAGAACAACAGGAGATTAAGATAAAACAGTTTATTAGAGGACAGGCATTTAAGTAGGTAATATAGATGGTAAACTAAACCTTAATAAAAAGGGAGTTTAAAGGAGGGGGGAAAAGATATTTTTAGTTTTAACCCATGTCAGTATTTTTCTTCCACCTTCTTCAAATGGTTACTGATAGAGCATTGGGGTGAGTGGAATAGATGACGGAATACAGGTGGAGCCAGATTGTAGAAGTCCTTGAATGCCAGAATGGAGTCTGTAGTTAATTAGGTTGACAATGGAACACTATTGAATGTTTTGAGGAGAAGTGATATTATTAAAGCTGTGCTTTAATAAAGGTTAGTCCAACAGAAGTATCTGGATGGCTTGGAGAAGTAAGAAATAAGAGGAAAGGCAATTTAGCTTTTACAATAGTTACAATATGAGGCAATAAGAGTTTGAACAACAGTGGAAAACAGTGATTGAAAGTGCTACTGCAGATAGGGTCATAGACTTTGGAAGATATTCTATTAGATAATTATTGGACGTGGAAGCAAAGGATGATGTATGGCTTGACAATTACTTTGAAGTTTAGCTCTGTGTAACTGAAAGTTTCAAAAAAATTTTTAATGGAAATAGAAAATTCTGGGGAAACTGGTTTGTGGGGGGAAGAAGATGTGTTTACCTTTGCAAATATTGATTTTGAGATGTAAATGGGTTGTTCAAGTGAAGGAGATATAAATGGATGTTCAAGTGCAATCATAGAAGAAATGGGTATAAAGAGAGATGTCAAAGGCTGATGACAGAACCTTGAATTTGCCAACATATAGGGGAGCAGGAGGAGAAAATAGAGCTACAAAGTAGACAGAGATTGACCAGAGAGATAGGTGGAGGGTCACAGGATTGCCATTTCAATGGAAAAAGGAAAAGAGTTTCAATGCGGCTCTGAGACCGCCACTGAGAAGGGAAGGCAGCTGTCAGATGTAAGAGTTAAGGAGTGGGTGGGGAGGCAGAGGGAGAAATAAAACTAAAACACGTGCTCAATAAATTGTTTATAATTGAAGGGAAAAGAGACAAGGAATGATAACATTCATCTGAACAGAGTGGAGAGAAGTGTTTTAGGATGTGGGGAAAATGGCCATGACTCTAGGCTGAGTTGAACGAGGGTGGAGAGAATGAGATTGAAAATGCAAACAGGGGGAAATTTATTAAGCAAAACAGGAGGGGATGAAATCAAATAGAAAAATAGGGAAATATTTTGAGACTACACAGAAGGAAGTTGAAGCTCCTTTCCCATTGAAATGATCTTGGTAAGAGTGAGATTGATATATCTGGGACAGGGAGGGATGGGGGATGAGGACAGTGAAGATGTTTTATGACCATGTTCAAAGACTATGAGAAGACTCCATCAGAAGATCAAAGCATAGTGTGTCAGGGCCAGCAGTGCCTTTGGTAGCGGTCAGCCCATTGAGATAGGACCAAACTGAACTGGACACTCTCAAGATACTTGTAACCACTTGGAAGACCCCTGGGTCCACAAAAGGTTGGGAACAAAGATCTTAGAAGGGCGTGGACAGGGCTTTTGTGCCTTTTGCTACTACCAGAAATTTTGGGAGACTCAAGCCTTTGCACCGGGGATAGGCCAGGACATGTTATACATTCTCCAGCTTTCAGGGGGATGCCTTCCTTACTCACAAATATTTATTGGGTATCTCATATGTGTCAGGGTGGCCAAAAGATATATTTCTCGCCTTGGTTAAGCTTTGAGTTTGGTGGAGGAGAGGCTCACTGCAGCTTGGTCTGGGAGCAACCCTGAGGGCAACTGACCCCAGCAGAAGAGGGGTGTAAAGAATCTTGATATGCAGTCCAAGGAGGGAAGCTTTTCAGGGAGAGGAAGGAGAGAGTGGGGGCAAGCTCTGGGGCTGGACCATGCCAGAAACTGTTCGCAGGGACCTTGGTGGGACTGTGACTCCTCTAGGTTGGGAGTAGGATCTGTTTCCTTATGATGGGGCTCTCATTTCCTGAAGATGAGGTTTTGTGTTTTAGGGGCAGGAGGTAAGGGGTGGGCCAGGAGCAGTGCAGATGGGGCCTGTGGGGATAGTTGGGGAGCCAGGCACAAGGCCTGGCCAGAATGCCCCACTTTATGCTGAGTGTGAGGGCAGAGTCCTTAGGAATTCAGGGACTCTGGCTCATCCCATCTTTGCCACTCATGCTCCGGTGGGAGCAGTGTAGGAGGAGCATGCCCCCTCCTCTGCCTGCACCCCATTGGCCCAGGTAGAGCTGGTCAGAGCTGCAGGTGGTGGGTCTCCTCTGACTGGCACCCAGGCATCCACTTCTTCACACTCCCCTTCCTGATCCCAGCCTAATAAATTTGCATTTGTAGAGAAAGTTATCAGTATGTTTTCATGAAGTCTTTGGTAGCCTGGTAATGGGTAAAGCAAAAGCGTGGGGAATGTTTGAGCCTAAGGTAGTAGAATATTAAGAATATTAAGAGAGGAAGGGATTATTCACTGGTTGTGGTGATTGGATTGCAGAAATGACTGGCCATGGGTTACAGGCTTGTTAGATCCAGAAAAGTTCAAGGATCTAGAGGTCATAATGATTATAAAGAACAGATTCACTGGAAGTGAGGGCATCATAAAAAAAATGGAAGGAGAGGAGCTATGGTCAGTGAAGAGGCATGTCTGGAAGTGGAGACCTTGGAGGGAGCAGTACCCAGGCATTATGGTGTGAGGTCTGGCCAGATGGTGAACATAGAGTGAAAGCCTGTTCCAGGGGAACTGATATGAGGGATGACATTTGAGACCTTCATATTCTAAGATCCATCATAAAGTGCAAAGGGAATGGCAAAGGGCTGAGTCTGCTACTTGACTTAGGTGGTTGGCAAGAAAGAAGATGGGTAATTGGATGGGAGAATGATAAATGATGAGAGGTTGTTGCAGAGGGCTTGGAAATGGTTCTTGTCTGTTGAATTTATGAAAAAAGTATGGAGGCAATGTTAAGAAGGGCTTTGGAGACTGGAGATAATTCTTTATTAGAAGAATCTCCTTGCAATTAGAAAAACATATAGGTAGATGGAGGGATGGAAATATTTTGCCAGTAGATAGAAGTGATGGTTGCACAACACTTTGACTATACTAAATGCCATGGAACTGTTTGATTTTAAATGGTTAATTTTATGTTACATGAATGTCACCTCAACAGATTATATTAAAAATACAAGTGAATGAAAGTAAATTTAAAAGTTAGGGGGAGATCTGGGAAGATAGCATTAGAGTAGACAGGCAGGGCTCAACTCTTTCACAGAAACAACAGAGAAAGGGCTAAAAGCTAACTGAGGGACCTGCTTTGGGGGTCAGCAGACCAGGACAGTGCCGCACAACTCCCAGGAGGGCAAGGGACTGAGAGACAAAGAACCTGAAACAATAAACATGAATTACCAAGCCCCTGCAGAAGCCAGGAAGGGCTACCATCCTCCAATCCCAAGACATTAAGCTGGGATAAAACCCCTGGCTCACTGCAGCCAAATAAGAGGGGAGGGTGAATTGGGGGGCTTCTCTTCAGTGAATTCAGCCCACAGAACCCTCTTTGAGTCTTGGTTCCTGCCAGACAAGAAACACTGGAAAATGAAGGTTGAAGGAAATGCCTCTTTGGAAAGATTTGCCAACAGCACCATCTGCTGTTTGTCTGGAAATTTGCGTGGGTAAAAAACTGCTATTAGATCTCTCTTAAAGCTCCTTGGAGAAAATCTGTGCCCCATTAGTGAGTCCTTGGCCCTATTTTGATAATTTGAGCTCAGCAATCTTAAAGACTTAGAATAAGTTGAACCAAATATCAAAGAAGAACTGTGGGAAAAAAAACACCACTAGGCAAGATGGAGAAATTGTCCATAAGAGTAAATTCACCAACATATTCAGATGCATTTAAAGCCATACTAGGAAACAGGAAGAGATAGCCCAGCCAAAGGAACAAACCAAATATCCTGAAGAGATACAGGATTTAAGACAATTAATCAATGATAGTCACACAAATCTCCTAAACCAATTCAAAGAATTGAAAGAAAATATGACTAAAGAGATAAAAAATATTAAGAAGACACTGGGTAAGCATAAATAACAATGAACGCCTGCAAAGAAAAGTAACAGAGCTTATGAGAATGAAAGACACAATGGATGAAATTAAAAATACATGAGAGGTACATAAGAGCAGATGTGAATTGCTCAAAGGCAGAATTAGTGATTTAAAGACAGAACATACAAACTGGAAAAGACAGGAGAACAGAGAGAGAAAAGAATGGAAGAAAAGGAACAGGGTCTCCGGGAATTGAATGATAGCACAAAACTCACAATGTATGCCTTATTGGTTTCCCAGAAGGAGAAGACAATGGAAAAGGAGCAGAAAGAATATTTGAGGAAATAATGACCTAAAACTTCCCAACTCTTATGAAAGATATAAATTTCAATATCCAAGGTGAGCAATGCACCCCAAACAGAATAAATCCTAATAGGCCTACCCCAAGACATCTGCTACTCAGAATGACAGATATCAGAGATAAAGAGAGGATTCTGAAAGCAGCAAGAGAAAAGCAAAGAATCACATACAAGGGAACTTCAATAAGATTAAGTGCTGACCTCTCATCAGAAACCACAGCAGTGAGAAGAAAGTGATGTGGTGTATTTAAGGTATTGAAAGAGAAAAACTCCCAGCCAAGAATTCTGTATCCAGCAAAACAGTCCTTCAAAATGAGGGCGAGTTCAGTCTTCACTGACAGACAAAAACTGAGAGAGTATGTTACCAAAAGACCAGAATTACAAGAGATACAAAGGGGGTGCTGCAGCCAGAAAGGAAAAACAAGGGCAAGAGACTTGGAGAAGAGTGTAGAAATGAAGATTATTAGGAAGGGTAAATCAAATAGTAAAAATACAAACAATATTAAGATGTGACAAAGAAAGCCAAAGGGCTAAATGGATAAAGTAAGTAATGCCTTTGCAGTAATAACATCGAATGTTAAGGCTTGAACTCCCCAATCAAAAGACATAGACTGATAGAATATATAAAAAAAATTTGAGCCATCTGTATGTTGTCTACAACAGACTCACCTCAGACGTAAGACAAAATCAGATTGAAAGTGAAAGCTTGGAAAAAGATATTCCATGCAAATAGTAAAAAAAAAAAAAAGCTGAAATAGTGATACTAATATCAGACAAAATAGATTTTAAATGCAAAACTGTTATAAGGGATGAAAAAGGTCATTGTGTGTTATTAAAAAGGGCAATTTACCAAGAAGAAATCACTATAACAAATGTTTATGCACCTAACCTTGGTGCCCCAAGATACATGAGGCATACACTGGCAAAACTGAAGAGAGAAATAGATGTCTCTATAATAATAGTTGGAGATTTCAATACACCACTCTCAGTATTGGGTAGAACATCTGGACAGAAGATAAATAAACAAAGCATGAATGACATGATAAATGAAGTAGATTTAACAGACATTTATAGAGCATTGCACCCTAAAACAGCAGGATATACATTTTTTCCAAGTATTCATGGATCTTTCTCCAGGATAGACCATATGTTGGGTCACAAGACAAGTCTCAATAAATTTTAAAAGACTGAAATTATACAAAGCACATTCTCTGATCATAACAGAATGAACCTGGAAATCAATAATGGATGGGAAGAGGGAGAATCCATAAATATATGGACATTAAACAACACATTCTTAAATAATCAGTGAATCAAAGAAGGAATTGCAGGAGAATTCAGTAAATATCTTGAGACGAATGAAAAGGAGAACACAATACATCAAAACCTATGGGACACCACAAAGGCAGTGCTAAGAGGGAAATTTATAGCCCTCAATGCTTACATTAAAAAGGAAGAAAGAGCTAAAATTGAAGACCTAACTGAACACTTAGAAGAACTAGAAAAAAGAACAAACTAATCTCAAACCAAGCCCAAGGGTAGAAATAGTAAAGATCAGAGCAGAAATAAATGACATTGAGAACAAAAAAACAGAGAGAATCAACAAAACCAAAAGTTGGTTCTTTGAGAAGATAAACAAAATCAACAATCCTTTAGCCAGACTGACAAAGAAAAAAAGAAGACACAAATAAATAAAATCAGAAATGAGAGGCGAGACATTACAAAATTATCGAATCTAATTTGATATTAGATCAAACATGATCTAATATTAATTTTGCTCAAGCTCTTCTGAAAAAATTGAACAGGAAAGAACACTACCAGGGGCCGGCTCAATAGCCCAGTGGATAGGGCACCGGCATGCCACATGGGAGGCCCCGGGTTCGGTTCCCGGGGACCTCTCCTAGCGGGCAGACCGCCTTGAGAATGGCAAGCCGCCATGGGCGGGCCAGAGCCACCGTGGGCAGGGCAAAAAACTGCCACGGACAGGGCAAAAGCCGCCATGGGCAGGGCAGGTTGCCAGTGAATGGAGCGCAGCCAGCCACCCGCGAACTGAAAGCCGGCCGTGAATGGAAGCAGAAGCCGCCCACAAGTGGGGAAAGCCGCGCCTGTGCAGTGACCAGTCTCGGCGCGTCGCGGGGGGGGGGGGGGGAGGGGGAGATAAATAAAAAAAAAAAAAAATCTTTAAAAAAAAAAAAAAGAACACTACCAAACTCATCCTATGAAGCCAACATCACTCAAATACCAAAACCAGGTAAAGATACTATGAAAAAAGAAAATTACAAACCAATAGCCTTAATGAATATAGATGCAAATGTCTGCAACAGCATACTTGCAAACCAAATCCAAAAGCACATTAAAAGAATTATGCACCATGATTGAGTGGGTTTTATCCCAGGTATGCAAGGTTGGTTCAACACAAGAAAATTAATTAGTGTAATAAACCACATTAATAAATT
Source organism: Chaetophractus vellerosus (assembly GCA_004027955.1). Classification (NCBI taxonomy): domain Eukaryota; kingdom Metazoa; phylum Chordata; class Mammalia; order Cingulata; family Chlamyphoridae; genus Chaetophractus; species Chaetophractus vellerosus. The sequence goes on along the minus strand of PVKH010005413.1, from coordinate 8,932 downwards.
GAAGAAGAAAAAGTACACGATCCTCTAAGTTGATACAGAGAGGCATTTGACAAAATATGGAACCCTTTCTTGATAAAAGACACTCCAATAGATAGGAATAGAAGGAAGTTTTCTCAATATGGTAAAGTGCATATATGAAAAACCTACAGCTAGCATTGCACTCAATGGTGAAAGGCTGAAAACTTTTCTGCTGAGAACAGGAACAAGACAAGGATACCTACTGTCACCATTGTTATTCAATATTGTTCTAGAAGTTCTAGCTAGAGCAATTAGGCCAGATAGAAAAATATGAGGCAACCAAATATAGGAAAGGAAGAAGTAAAACTTTCACTGTTCACTGATGATATGATCCCCTATCTAGAAAATCTTGAAAAATCCACAACAAAGCTACTAGAACAAATAGATGAGTTCAGCAAAGTGGCAGAATACAAGATTAATATTTAAAAATCACTAGCATTTCTATACACTACTGATGAGCAATCTGAAGAGGAAATAAAAAGAATTCCATTTATAACAGTGACTAAAAGAATCAAATATTCAGGAATAAACTTAACCAAGGACATAAAGGTCCTGCATTCAGAAAACTACAAAACTTTGCTAAAAGAAACCGAAGACTTAAATAAATGGAAGGATAGTCCATGTTCATGGATTGGAAGACTAAATATTGCTAAGAATTCAATTCTACCCAAACTTATTTACAGGCTCAACACAATCCTAATAAAAATCCCAACAGCCTTTTTTTTTTTTGCAGAAATAGAAAAGCCACTTATCAAATTTCTTTGGAAGGGTAAGGGGCCCCAAATAACCAAAAATGCTTGAAGATGGAAGGCTCTCACTTCCTGACTTTAAAGCATATTACTTAGCTATGGTGGTAAAAACAGCATGGTACTGGCATAAAAACAGATTGACAAATGGAACCGAATTAAGATCTCAGAAATAGATTCTCACGTCTACAGTCAAGTGATTTTTGACAGGGCTGCCAAGCCCTCCCAGCTGGACCAGAACAGTTTATTCAACAAATGGTCCTGGGAGAACTGGATAGCCATATCCAAAAGAAAGAAAGAGGACCCCTATCTCACACTTTATACAAAAATTAATTCAAAATGGATCAAAAACCTAAAAATAAAAGCTACAATCATAAAACTGCTAGAAGAAAATGTGGTAAAACATCTTCAAGATATTGTGATAGGCAGTAGTTTTTTAAACCTTATACCCAAAGCATGAGCAACAAAAGAAAAAATAGGTAAATGGCACCTCTCCAAAATCAAACACTCTTGTACCTCAAAGGACTTTGTCAAAAGGGTAAAAAGGCAGCTGACTCAATGGGAGAATATATTTGGAAATCACATATCTGATAAGGGTTAATATCCATGATATATAAAGAAAAGCTACAACTCAACAATAAAAAGACAAACTACCTGATTTAAAAAATGGGCAAAAGACTTGAAAAGACAATTGTCCAAAAAAGAAATACAAATAGCGAAAAAAAAAAACATGAAAAAATATTCAGCATTACTAGGGTTTAGGAAAATGCAAATCAAAACTACAATGAGATATCATTTCATACCTATTAGAATGGCCACTATTAAAAAATTCAGAAATTACAAGTGCTGGAGAGGATGTGGTAAGATAGGAATGCTTATCCACTTTTGGTGGGAATGTAGAATGGTACAGCCACTGTGGATGACTGTTTCGCAGTTCCTAAAGAAGTTGAATATCGATTTGCCATGTGACCTGGCAATATCACTACTGGGCATATACCCAGAAGAACTGAGAGCAATGGCACGAACAGACATTTGCACGCCGATGTTCATAGCAGTGTTATTCACGATTGCTAAAAGATGAAAACAACCAAATGAATGGATAAAAAAATTGTGCTGTATACACACGATGGGAATATTATGCAGCTGTAAGAAGAAACGACATTGTGAAGCATATGACAACATGGATGAACCTGGGGAACATTTTGTTGAGTGAAGCAAGCCAGACAAAGAAGAACAAATACTGTACAGTTGTACTATAATGAACTAAATATATCACGTAAACTCATGGAGTTAATAACTAGAATAGAGGTCACCAGAAAATAGAATGAGGGTAGAGAATGGAAAGCTGAGGGTTAATCTGTGTAGAATTGATAAAAAGGTTGTTTGTAAATCTTTGGAAATGAATAGAAATGGTGAAAGTACATCGTAGTGTTTGTAACTAGCAGAGCTATTGTATGGGTATGACAGTAGTTGAAAGAGTTAAGACTAAGGTCATGTATATTACTAGAAGGAAAGCTAAAAAATGTAACATGGGACTGTGTAATATTGTGAAACCTCATGTAAAATATGAATATGGGTGATATTGTATATATAAGACTGTTTTTACAAAATATACAAATAAACTAGAGAGACAGAAATAGAGTAGCAGCTGTGTATGGTAGGGGAAGCATAGAGAGATTGAGAGATGATGAGTTTTTGTTGGTTTGTATGTCTGTTTTTTGTTCTTTTATATTATTAGAGTAATGAAAATGCTCTAATAATAATTGAATTGATGAATGCACAACTATGGGATTATACGAATACCATTGATTGTACACTTTGGATGAATTTATGCTTTACTAATATGTATCAATAAAATTGATTTGTTAAAAACATTATGGATATAAATCATTCGATTTTTAATTTAAGAATGGATTTTATTGAAAATATTAGGCTGGCAGTACAATGGGATCTTTTTATAGAGGGTCTAAGTGTGTATGTGTGTGTGTGTTTTTGTGTTTGCATGCATATGCATGTTTAAAGCAAAGATACCGATGGAGAAGGTTGGCAAGGTACTGTGGTAAAGTTCTTTTATGAGACCTCAACTGGATTTTCCCCCTCATTTTCTTGCTAGTCTTGGGCCATTTCACTGCTAATCTACACATCCATCAAACAAACAGGAAGGGGAAATGGAGAGTTGAATCACAAATCTGTCAATTTTGTTATTCTTGCCAGTTCAGGTTAAAGTTTTGGTGGGGGCAAAGTTTGAAACAAATGACCAAAATTGGATTTTCTGATTGCTGGAAATTGTTACAGATAATGACTCAACTGCTTGAAATGCCACACACAGTCCAGATTTATGGCGTGTTCAATACTACAGAGTTGGAATACATTTTTCAGTATAATCTTGCAATGAAACTTGCTTTTGTTTAGATTTTTATGCTTGCTATGTTTTTAGGTGGAAAGCAACAACTAAAAGCCTTAGAGCACCTAGGGAAATAAAATGTAGTGGGTATGAATTTCACAGGCCTCAGACTCAGCTGTGCAAAAATGAAACGCATGTCTATTTTATACCTCTCTTTGGCTTAAAAGCAGAAAACTTGGTTTTGCTGATTCAAGATAAACTCAGCCAATTTTATTGTCCAGTAATTTCAAATCTAAACCAAGGAAAAAAGCCAGTGTTCTTACCCTCCTGCTTCTTTTCTCCAGTGTAGCAGCTAAGTTCCAAGGACCTTATGGACTTTATGGCATCAAGGGAAGGGAGCAACTTGTCCAAGATGGTTCTCTGTCCCCTGCTTGTAGCTACGGTGGTGAATCTCATCCAGGCTTGCCATTTGCTCATTATTCTCCACGACTAACTGGTGTCCACTGTGATGACCACATCTGCTCAATAGGTCTGGGCCATTTGTTTCCTCTTGGACCCAACCGTGTGTTCTTGCTGGTTCCTTAGCTGTCTCTCAGCCATATAGGAGACCCCTGCAGGTACCAGGAGCTTATCTGCTGTCCTGCTCACACTACCTGGGTTGCCTAAGACTTCAGAGGTTGCCCTCCCTTGTCTGCCGGGAGCCCTCACTTAGCCTTTGCTACTTTATAGCTCCAGCACCATGACGGATGCAAGGCTTATAGCTCTCCTTTGGCTATACAATGGGATTTGAGACATGGGTATTCTCTGATCTGGCATCCCCCCCAAACTTATCTATATGAGGGTTTCAGTATAAACTAACTTCACTCAAGGCTTTGACCTTGGAAATGGGACATGGTATCCTTCTCAGATACACCAAAATGCTTTCCTCTCTCCCCACCCCCCAACACACTTCCCCAATTTTATCAACTTCGTGTCCTTTTGAGTCAGAGAACTTGCTCTTACACCATCAAGTCTTCTTCCCAAATCTATTATGTATCCCCTTTATTTCAAATCTGGACTTGAGACTCAGATAGTATTTTCTTTCTTATAATGCCAAGCTCAGGCAAACTAAATGTCTGTTGGCTTTCAATGGTTTTTTCTTTATTATGACTGCTTGAATCATTTAAGAAACTAAGTGGAATTCTTAGGTATAGGTCTTTTGGATAGGAAACTGAGACTTAAAAGGTGAGCCTTGCAGAGACAAGAAAAAACTTTAATTTCCACTTGGTTTTAGGCTTCAAAAGTCTAGATATGAGAGTTATTCCACACTTTAAGCAAAAGATGTTTAACTGGAGTGACCATATAATTTATCTTTCAATTTATATGAAGATATAATTTTACTAATTTATCTGGGAGTGAAAGGGAAAGGTATTTGTAATTATGCAGGTATAGGATAAACCAGGACTGCCCCAAGAAAACTGGGATGTCGGGTCCCCCTACCTTTGATCCATGGAGGAGGCTAGGATCTAGTCAAAGATACAGTGGTCTGTAGGGCATCCTAAGCTGAAGATTCAGATAACTCATTCTCGTAAACTAGATTATCTGGTTGTATGTTCTTCTTTCTTCAGGACATTTAGTTTAAGTTTTAAGCCTGGCCTCAGCTATTTTGTGGGTAAGGGTGTGACATGGCATAGAGATTTCAATTGGGAACAGTGTCTCCTAGGGCTGCCATGGCGGATGGCAAGAGCAATTAACAAGAAGGAACAATTCAAAAGTTGAGAATTGGAAATGAGGTCTGGACATCCATTTTGCATTGGTATTTTCCCTCTATTACCAACCCAAAAGGAACTGGCCTTGATTGGATTAAGGAAGCATGCCTCCAACATGATCTGCCATTTAGTTTCTGAGCAATGATTATTTTCTCATGCATCCTTTGATCTTGGAAAGCAATGTTGTAGGAAGACAGCCACAGTCTAGGTAGGGCTAAGGAAACCAGGGTCATTTTAACTAATCTTAAAAATTATATAACACATCGTTTGGCTTGCTCAGTGTTTACAATTTTAAAAATTAATTGCCCACATATAAATATCAAGATATTGTGCATAAACATATAGATTTCTCTAGAAAATCCAGATCTGGCAACTGTGGGTCAGCGTCCCCCAAAGCAGATATCAGCTGGAGCAATATCTGGTGACTGCTAAAAATTTGGAATTTTCTCTGCAGTGCACCATGGACCTACCCCACCCTCTACTATTGAATGTTCAGACCATTTTACTGATTTATGTTAGCTTCTTGGCTACCACAGGCATTTGAATTTGTGATTCCCATATTACACCAAACTGTGATTGGGAAGTTCCCAAGGCTATCAGGATCAGTATGGCAGATATATCAGGGTTCATGCTTTTTAAAGACCTACCAGCTGTCATTATTCAAAGTAATAACCCTAGTGAAGTAGCTCTTTGTCTTTAATTTTTGTGGTATAAGTGACAGAGTTCAGTGCATAGATCTCAAGTGTAAAGAGCAATGGATTTTGGCAAATGCGTTTTTCTTGTGTAATCTACACACGACTTGAACTATGGAACATTTCCATTATCCTAGAAAATTCTCTTGATTCCTTTCCAGTTAATCCTCACTCTCTTCCACCCATAGGCAACAACTGTTCAGGGGTCCAACTTAGCATAGATTAACTGCTTATTTTATAAGTTTATATTATTAGACTCATACAGTATGAATGTTTTTGTGTCCAACTTCTTTCTTTCACCATAATGTTTGTCAGATTAAGCCATGCCATTGGAAGAAGCATACATTGCTGAGTAGAATTCCATTTTATGGGCATACTATAATTTGTTTATTCAGTCACATCTTATTGGACATTTGGGTTCTTTCTAGTTTTGGGCCATTATGAATAAAGCAACTAGAATATTCTTGTATACATCTTTTTGTGGATATATGTTTTAATTTCTCTAGGCAAATTGCCTAAAAGTGGAATGTCTAGATGATCGGGTAGATATAAAAATAACTTTACAAAAAACTGCCAAGACATTCCCAAAGCAGTCGTATAATTTTACACTCTTACCAGCAGTGTATGACAATTCCAGTTGCTCTACAACTTTGACAAATATTTGTTGTTGTCAATCTTTTAAATTTTTTCTATTCTAGCAGGTATGAGTGGCTCTCATTGCAGTTTTAATTTATATTTCCCTGAAAACTGAGATAGAATTTTTCATATATTTATTGGTTATTCGTTTATCTTCCTTTGTGGAGTACCTGTTTAAATATTTTGCCCAATTTAAAAAAAATTGTTTTGAGATGTAAGAGTTTTATATATATATTCTGTAAACAAATTTCGTCAGATACATGTTCTGTAAATATTGTCCCCCTGTTTTAAACATCTAATTTAAATCACGCCAACTTAGACATTATAAAACAACCATATGCAGTTTCTTAGTGTCAGTCTAAAATACACAAAGTGACAGCAAAATGGCTACAAACTTACATGGTTACAAATTTCCTACTAGACCGGAGGAAATGGATGCAAATTGCATTCTGCCAATGAAGAGAAGAAAGCTTAGACTTTGCCCTTCTAATAACTAGGTAAGTTATAGCAAAGACTTGCATTTTTCTTTTATCTCTCTGTGTGTTTGTGTGTGTGTTCTTTTTCAGAGAGGAAGCTTCTAAAGTTTTGTCACTAAATAAAAGGAGCAAGTTCAATTACACAGCTGTGTACTCTTTCCCTGGAGCAGGCTGCTCCCCTCTGGAGAGCATTCGATCATGCTCTTGCTGGATACAACCACAATTCACCTGAAGTGGTGTCAGCAGGACTCTTTACCCTGTGTCAGATAATAGTTTCTCCTTTGAGCGTTAAAAGATGATTTCCTTGTGCAGTTCTTCGGCTGAGAAGCCGGCCTGAGGAAACATGCGGCAGGTTCTGCTATGGTGAGTGAGAAAAAGCATTAGCTAGGTTTGTTCAGAACAATAATCGAGGAGCAAGTGTTGGAGTCTAGCAGCCCTTATCTACTTAGCAAGTTACGACTGATGCTCAACCCTTTATGACATCATGTTCTTGCTGAAAAACCTGCAGTGGTCCCGGATTTCCTAGAGCCTGGAGTTCAAAGTCCTTGAACATTAAGTACAAACTGGCTTCACAAGTCTCATAACCCACAGGCACAGTCTCCAGACTAAATGACAGGAGCAAAAATGCTGCGCCCAAGTATTTCCATCTCTCCTCTCTCTGAACACGTGGTAGTCAGGTATGTCATGTGACTTGCCTTGGTGAATGAAATGTGAGCAGAAGTGCTATCTGTCGTTTCTGGCAGCACATTTTCAAACCTAGCATGTGGTTCACCAGGTTCCCTTTCCAATAATGTGTTAATTGTGGATGTTCTTATTGAGAAGAAACCTCTTCAGCCTCATCTCTGAGTGACTTAAATAAAGAAAATCCTCTTAACTGACCCTTGCCAAGCAATAATCTCTTGCAGTGTTAAGCCAGTATGATTCTGGGGTTTTTATTCTTTTAATGTAGCTAAACCTAACCTATCCTGACAGTTCGTTACACCAACCATCAGTGCAAACCAGACTCGTATACCCAGCAAAATGCATTTTTATTTTCCTGCCTTTCTGCTTTTTCTTTATTTCTCTCATGCTTAGAATATCCTTTCCAATCTTTACTCTTTGAAATTCTCCTTGCAGATCTGCCTTAAATACTCATTTCTCCATGAGGCCATTCTTGATTCTCCTAACCACAAGTCAATGCCACATAAATGATATTAAATTTCCATGCCTTCAATACAGCACTTACCATAAGCTTTCCTCCAGCAAAATGCTTTGCATAGAGAAAATTCCATAACTATGTCCTGAATGATGCATGAACCGGTATATATGGATATGAGAGCAGGGGCCACATTTTCTTCTTTGTAAAGGTGCTTAATAAATGATTATGGGATGGATTTTTAGTGGCTAGATATATGAATGTTCTTGAGTTATGCCTGTGTTTGTAAACTCAAGGTGGAAGGGAGAAATGATCTTATATGTAAAGGACACACGTTTCAGCCAAGATTTGAAGAGATCTAGAACAAATCCCAAGAGACAAACAGAAGCTACAGGTGATACACAGGGAGGCTTTCTGTATTTCCCATCTACAAATAATCACAATCTCAACATTAAATTTATGCACTAATTCTGATTTCTGGGAACACAGGTCAAGTGAAATGAGGCTGGCATGTCAAGAAAGGAAAACAGCATGAGTTAAGGTGGAAATCGACAGGTACACAGGGAATAAACTAGGTCCGCTGGAGCAAGGATTCCTGTCAGCAGTTGGAAAGCTAGGCTGGACAGTTTATCTGAATGTTAGGATGTAGAGATCTTGAATCCAATCTGAGAAGTTTGAGAGTCACACTGAGAGGAGTAGTTGGGAGTAACGGAAGGATTTAGGGCAGGGAAAGCAACATGCTATAAAGGGGTGTTTTGGGGACAATGTTTGTGGAGAAGAAGTGCCAGGAAGGACTTCAGAAGGGGAAGGATTCTTTTTTTTTTTTTTTTTTTTTTTAAAGATTTATTTATTTTATTACATATCTCCCCTTCCCCCCCGTTGCGGCGACGCGCCGAGACTTGGTCACTGCGCAGGCGCGGCTTTCCCCACTTGTGGGTGGCTTCTGCTTCCATCACGGCTGGCTCCAGTTCGCGGGTGGCTGGCTGTGCTCGATTTGCAGGCGACCTGCCCTGCCCGTGGCGGCTTTTGCCTGTCCGTGGCAGCTTTTTGCCCTGCCCACGGCGGCTCCGGCCCGCCCATGGCGGCTTCCATTCTCAAGGCGGTCTGCCCGCTAGGAGAGGTCCCCGGGAACCGAAC
>PVKH010005412.1:0-22132 GCA_004027955.1 Chaetophractus vellerosus | reverse complement strand
GAGTGAATTTCCTCTTTTACTCATTTTTCTATTGGATTATATATCTTTTTAAAAATTGATGGGGCCGGCTGTATAGCCCAGTGGATAGGGCGCCAGTATACCACATGGGAGGCCCTGGGTTCGGTTGCCGGGGACCTCTCCTAGCGGGCAGACCGCCTTGAGACGGGCAAGCCACCATGGGCAGGCAGAGCCACCATGAGCAGGGCAAAAAGCTGCCACAGACAGGGCAAAGCCACCACAGGCAGGGCAGGTCGCCCGCGAACGGAGCGCAGCCAGCCACCCGCGAACTGAAGCAGAGCCGGCTGTGAATGGAAGCAGAAGCCGCCCACAAGCGGGGCAAAGCCACCTGCGCGGTGACTGGTCTCGGCGTGTCGCCGCAACGGGGGGAGACAAAGCGGACAGAGAAGAACACAAGAATGGACACACAGCAAGAGCAAGCAGAAAGGGGGGGAGGGAAATGTAATAAAAAAAAAATACATAAAAATAAAATCTTTTTTAAAAAATTGATATTGGAGTTCTTTATTAATTCTAGCTATTAATCATTCATTGATTATATGGCTCATATACATTTTTCCACAGTCTTTAGCTTGCCTTTAACTTGTTCATAGTATAGTTTGTTTAATAGATGTTTAATTTTTGACATAAATTTAGCGATCTTTTCTTTATGGTCTATGCGTCGGTTGTCTTACTTCTTAATAGTCAGAGTCTCAGCAGTAAACAATGTTCCACTCAAATAATTCAACTAAAGAGACTTTAGGGAACCGGCTGTGGCTCAATTGGTTGGGCTCTGGTTTACCACATTGGAGGCCCCGGATTTGGTTCCCGGGGCCTCCTGGCGAAGGCAAGCCGCCACGCAGTGATCTGACACAGCAGGGGGAGACAAGCAGACACAGAGAAACGCAAAAGCAAAATGAACACAGCGAGCACAAGCAGCAAGGGGTGGGGGGTGGATATATAAATAAATAAAAATAAATCTTAAAAAAAAAGAGAGAGACTTTAATGAGGGGACTTTTTACAGATGTGACAAAAGTTGAAACATTAGAAGCCAAGAACAGTATGAAGCTGATACTATCCCTAGGCCTGAAGGGACAAGGGGAGGAATTGGTGATGCTGGAACCCAGTGAGAGTTGGAGCCATGGAGAAGGGGCCACCTGGCACAGAACAAGGGCCCAAAGCAGGAGGGAGCAGGGGCAAAATACCCCAGTCTCTGTCTCCTCTGACCCACTCCCCTCCTTCCAATGCCTTCTTTTGGCTGAACCTAATTGGAAGCCAGTTGGCAAGGGAGCTTGGATGAGGCAGTCCCTAGAGGTCAGCATTTCAAAGCACAGAGGCAAGTGGACAATGAATCTCAGGAAGCAAACAATAATCAGCACATATTCCTTATCCCAAGGCCATAAACATTTCCCTGTATTCTCTCCTAAAAATTTTGTTTTGCATATTTAGATTTTAATCTACCTGGAATATATTTTTGGGATAAACATTAGGCACTTATTTTTATTTTTATTTTATTTTTCATACAGATAACCAGGTGACCCTGAGCCATTTATTGAAGTCTGTTCTTTCCCCACTGATCCATAATCTCACTTCTGTCATATATCACATTTCCATACATATGTGGGTTTATTTCTGTACTCTCAATTCTGTTCTATTTATCCCTATGCCAACACCACTCTGTTTTAATTACTAGAGCTTTATAATAAGCCTTGATATCTGATAGGACACATCCCCCATCTTGTTCTTTAAAATTATTACAGCTATCCTTGGTCCTTTGCTATAGTCTACATGAATTTTAGGATGTTTTCCAAGCTCCATGGGGGGAAAAAAAGCATTGGAATGTAAATTAGAGTTGCATTTAATTTTTGGAGGTGCTTGGGGGAGAATAAACATTTTATATAGTATTAAATATTCTTGTCCATTAAATGGTATGGCTCTATTAATTCTGATCTTTTCATCTGATGAACTTTTGGAAAGGTGTTCATTTTCTCACTTTTCATTTTTGGCTGTAATGTGAAAATAGTGATTCTGGGGTCTTCACCCTTATATTTGTTAATTTTTATCACTAAAACTGAAGACAGGACTTCTAACAGTGGTAACAAATTGGAATGGACTAAAATTGAATTCCTGATTAATTTTTAAACTCCTACCTTTTTTTCTGTAGTAATTTGGGCTCTAATTTCTTAAAGGAATTTAAACAGAAATGTAAATGGAGTTGAAATTAGCAGTATTACTCCCACAAAAGCTATTTATCTGCAGGCCCAATTGTATCGCGTTAAGCTCTGTGTAATGAGGCCAAATGAATCCTTGCTGTAGTTGTAGTCAGAGAATTTGGCACTTTTTAAAGTGAGATCTTTGGCTTGCTGTGACTCTTTCAGATGGATGTTTTATTTTACAAGAATCATCTTTAGGGGCAATTAAATACATGCATTGTTTGAGCAAATTCAAGATAGTAGAGTGTGCATTTATTTGTAAAAGAACAGAACGGCAGTGGGCGTCTATGCTATAGATGATATTCTCGTGGTATTTGCTGCCATCCACTCTCCTTTCTAAATTTGGTGTTACAGATTCAACTTCTGTTTTTAAAAAGGGAAGTTGCATATAGATCATTCACACTATTATTTTCTCCTTAAAACCAGTCTCTCTGATATTGCCCATTTAAGGAGTTTCATATCACCCAAAGAAGACTTCGCTAAGAAAAAAGTTTTGAAACAAATATTAGTTGGCAAAATTAAATCTTTTGTTCAACATTTAAAGTATGACTTTAAAAATAATTGACCAGTTACACAAGTGTATCTAATGTGGTGTTGGTGTTTATCTGAGATGCTTGCTTTAGTTTTTTCCTACTTGACCTCATTCAGCACGTTTCTGGTATTAAAAAAAAAAACTATATGAATGTGATTTTTTTAAAAAAATTAAGTAGGGACTACTAGCATTAGATACTTGGATAATTTCGAAAAAGTTCTGCTGTTTATTCTAACATCAGGTCTTTAAAAACACTTCTACAGCAGTGACTAAAAGATAAGAAAAATTCTACACTCTCATATTTAAGCTCTGTCCACATTTTAATATTCTAGTGCTATCACATAGCCTGGACTTAGAGGCATTTCCTGGGCTCTATGCACATTTTAAAGTTTTGACTTTTTTTTTTTAACTTCTGAAAGTAAAATTTTTATAAGTAGAATTTGTGAAAATGGTTTAAGTATATTACTTATCTTACAAAATCACCATACTTTTCTTTAAAGTCCTCTTCTTTAAAGGTACATTACACAATCCTAAATATTTTATACAGCAGATATGACAATATGTGTGGCAGAAAATAGAATTTAGCCCCACAAGTCATGTAAACTTGCTTGATTTTTGAGACATAAACGATATCTTTCATTAGAATAGTACTTTCGAAAAAAAAAGTTTCCTGTCATCATATTTCAAATTTTGTGGGAATTAATATTAGTTGAATGCATTTACAACATGTTTAACAATTGACATATGTTTGTATTTCATGACCAAGAGGGTAGAAGGTGACAGTAATAAATGGTCATTTGACTCTTTCAGGTACCCATGTGAAAATTTGGATAGGCAAGTAGAGTTTTAAAAATTTTAACTTATCTCAAGGCTGATGACCAAAGCTTCTACTTTGGTTTTCTCCAGCATCTATCAGGCTTCTTTACTTAAAAATATGAAATGCTGCTGTGTTTCTAAATATGATTTAACAGAGAATTTTAATTCTTAGAGTAGGAAGAGGAAATCCTCATGAAAGAAGTTCAGAATGGTGGAATTAATGGCAATAATTTGGTATTTTATCTGCAAGCAGTATAGACTTGTAATGGTATGTTACTTTGTGAGTGTCCATTAGTCCTTTTATCTATGTTAAACTCAAATGGCATCTTGTAGAAAGGCTAAAAAGCAGTTAAAATTGCATGATATATCACTCACTGTGATCTCTCTAATTATGAAAGTTACAAAAATACTTTAAACCATGTATGAGTATGGTTATTTATATATGTTTGCATGCACATGTGCACATACACAGAGCAGTGAAAAGGTAGGGTCTTAGTTTGCCACAGTGCTGCCGAAGCAAAGTACTAGAAATGGGTTGGCTTTTATAAGGGGGATTTTATTTTGGGTAAAAGCTTACAGCCACAAAATGTCCAAATCAAAGCTCCATCAGAGATGCTTTCTCACCAAAGTCAGCTACTGGTGATCCTGGGATCCTGCCATGTGGTAAAGATGACAGCACGTCTCTGCTGAGGTCCCTGCTTTCCCCTTTTCTCATGGAGCTCAGCTGGGGATGACCAGGCATAGATAGGGCTTGTCTCTTTCTGGGCCTCCTCTCTCAGTCTCGGCTGCTCTCCTTTCTTCCGGAGTTCAGCTGTGGGCTATCCCGCATATGGTGGGATTGTCTCCTTAGCCTTGAGCTTTTCCTTGGGCCCAGCCCCCTCAGGGGCCTCTTTCTCTGCCTTTGTACTCTGTTGATTCCAGACTCCGGAACCTCTCTGTTTTCCTTCAGTCCACTCTCTTTCACGGCAAGATCAAAAATGGTGGCTTCCTTTCTCTGTGTATCTCTCTCTCTGCCTCCATTTATATAAAACTCCCAACTTGAGTCACACCTCACCGATGTAGTCCAATCAAAAGGGCCCCAGACCCAGGGGAATGGATTAGTTTAAAACAATCTTTTTTGGGAGAATTCACCAAATTCATACTCACAGGTAGTGAGAGGAAAATTTTAGCAGGAAAGACTAACCCCTTGAGTTTATGAAGCTGGTACAAGCTCTCCAGCATTCGTTTGTTCATTCATCCAGTGAATATTTATTGAATGCCTACTGTGTGTCAGGTACTGTTTTAGAGGATAGAGAAAGTGATAAACAAGGGTGCCAGTTTTATGAAGTGTTTGGGTTATGAATAAGAGGCTGGGGAGTATGAGGAGTTTTGTTTCTTTTTTGTGGGGTTAATTCTGCAGGTTATAATGTAGTGCTAACAAGGCTATGAACAGGCAGGATTTGAGCTCTTTGTGTAAAAAGTTAGCCTTGTTCTATGACTGTAGGATAGGGTAGAAGTGAAATGGTTCCCAGGTCCTGCCATAGCACTCCCCTCCCCTCCTGTTGATCTTTGTATTTCCTGTCCACAAACCATACTCCCTTCTTGAGGAGTTCATACTCTTCTCAAGACAGTCAGCTCTCCTGGTTCTCTGGAAAATTTCAATGAATGTTAGAAATCATCCTGCCCCCAGACCTTCTTTCTCCTTGGGAATCAGCTTGGTGAGATGAGTTCATCTGGCAAGTCTTCCTCTGAGCCTCTGTCTACTCATCTGTAGGATGTGGATAGTTCTACTTGCTCTGCCTGTGACTCATAGAAGGGGTCAAGAAGAGCAAACAAGCAAATCCATTTGAAAGTGCCTTGGAAATTGTCTACTCCTATGCACCCATTAGAGGGGCATATTACAGACTTAACAGCTGGGGGACTTGAACCATAATGGGTAACAAATCAAGGAGAATATGGATGGGTCTGCTCAAATCCATCTTCTGAAAAGGAAAATAATTCAAAGAACATCTATTGAACAGAGCATGTTATCATTATGTATTTCTAGGCCTTTCTTTTAGAAATGTATGGTTTTATATTCTTCCACATGAGCTAAACACTTAGCAGGTTACAGAGCACTTAGATTTGCTCCCTAAATCTCCTCCAGGAGGGTAGTCACAGCTGTTGTAATTGCCTTTCCATAGACTCCCTGTTCTGGGAAGGGGCTATAGAAACCTTTGAGTCCAAGCTCCCCGTTTTCAGGGGTGCAGAAACAGGCTCAGCAACGTCCAGGGTCTGAGTCAGTCTTACTGCTGGCTGTGGCTTGACTCAAAACGCCTTGTGCTTTTTCCACCAGAACTTGTTGCCAATTCTAAATCAGTTACACTGCAGATTAAGAAACTAAAAATTCATAGATTAATCACAGTTAAGTGATTTATATGTACAAGGTGTTCACACTCCTGGTCCAGCACTCTTCATCTCACCAAGCTGATTCCCAAAGAGAAAAAGGTCTGTAGGCTGTGCAATTTCTAACATTAATTGAGATTTCCTGTGGAAAATATAACCACTATTGGTTAGAAGAAGGGACTAATCAAAACTGCTAGGGGGAGTGGGTGTAGCTCAGTTGATTTTGTTCCAAATTAGGATTTAAATATTTTCAAAATTTGAAAAGAGTAAAAGGGATCTCTCTAACTGAAAAATGAAATGTCTCTTGGAATATAAAGTGGAGTCGCTGCAGGGCAGACCAGGAACAATATGGAAACAATATGGCAAGCCTTTCAAAAGGAACCCTTCGTTGGAGTTGGAGTTCTACAGGTATGAAGTGTGATTTCAAGGAGAAGAAAGAAAAATCTGACAAAAGAAATTGGGAGAAAAAATGTGGACATTTATGCAAAATGTTAATAATAGGGAAAACTGTGAGGGGGTGATGGGGAAATAATATGGGAACTCTGTCCTTTTGCATGATTTTTTATTTCATTAGCTGCCCTAATAAAAAAAATTAAACATTAAAAAAGATGGAGAAAAGTTACAGAAGTAAATGAATTCACTTGTCCTTTAGCATAATAAAGTGTTTTTTTCTTTTTATGTAGTATAGTTTAATTGTGATTGTTTAGGATGGCTCTTGTGGGCTTACATTTATATTGATTTTAAAAAGTCATCATTGTAAAAAGGTCACAGATTTTTCTACACAGATTTTTCTACCAATGAATATGGTCAGGCAAATCAGTAAAATAATAAATCCATGAAAGAACTTAAAACAAAAACAGAATCATCATGTGACTGACTTACAAAATTAGAATTCTCCCTGAATTAGGGAATATTGTTACTACAAACTTGACTTTTCCATAGCCGAGACAATATTTAGCCAAAATATTTAACCAAAACATTTAAAATTACGTATTTATCATTTTATATGTAACAATTAGTTTTTAAAATCCTTTAAATTTTATCTAGGGGGATAATCACGCTCATATCACAGCTAAGTCATAAATGTCAAAAATTGGGGCGGGGGGGGGAACAAAAACAACAAACTTATTCCTGAGAAGTGAGAAAGAGAAAAATCTCTATGTACATAGATGTGACAGTCTTGTTCCTTTTTAACAGCATGGACTATTAACAGCCAGCAATCAAATGTATTTCACTTCTGAATAGTTACTGTCTCTGTTGTATTAATCTGATCTTTTTGTAATGAAATAACAAGTGCAACATTTTAAACAAATCAGATAAACAGAAACTCTTATTTTATTGTCAGCTTTACATTTGTCAAGAGCAAGGTTGGCCAGCTAAAATAACTATATTCCAATAATAACTGAAGTAATAACTTCTGCTTGCATCTCTTCTTCTGAGTCTCCATTTCCCCCATGGATCATCACCCAAATAATAAAAGTAATACAATTGCAATTGAGTTTACTATTATCAATGGCACATTCATCACAGTTCTTACAGATTGAATAAGGTTCATTAGCTGAGATTTAATTCCTGGCTCCTCTTCGAATCCACCAGTTCCCTGGTCTGTTCCCCATCCAGTGTCTTGAGGAAGCACTCCTCGTGCAGTGTGACAATGGCATTGACGCAGAGCAGGGCTGCCTGCAACAGCCAATACAGAGTAAAGGCCATGGCTCCCAGAGCCTCCCCGGTCCCAACAGCTCGCCTGGGACATGGCGTTGCCCATAATAAAGTTTTAAACTTGTGGCTGAAAGATACTGAGCTTGACTATAGTATATTTGTGAGTTTAGTTTTCTAAATCATGTTATCTTGTATTGACTCCTTGATTATCAGCAGGTGATGTAGCTTATAGAACATTATTTTGAAGATTTCTCCCAGGTTTTCAGTGATTGATGAATGGAAAGACCATTCAGTTAGGATCTCATTTTTGATGACTAGATTATCTATCCTGTTCACCTGTATACAATTTAATAACTGAAATGTTTCTTTCTTCTTTTTGTCATAAAATCAATAAGACCACTATTTTGCAAGGTATGGATGGATGATTATTACCACAACTCATGTGGAACCTTAAAGATAAAATATAATAAAGAAGCAAGGAAATTAAATTTTGAAAAACATTTTAAAGTCTTTATTTCTTGGTTTACATATCCAGTTTGACCCTGTATTAGTTCTTTGATGCATGCTAATTAAGTGCTAAAAGTGCTCTTTAGTTACTGCTGTAGTTCTACTACCCTGCAAGATGTGAGGGCAAAAGAGAGCAGTGAAGTGTAAACTAACAACCAGAACTACAAAGAAATGCTGAGAAATACTCTCCCTGAAATTAAACTCATGAGTATTTTTAAAGATTACTATCTATAATTTTTTAAAAGAATGTAAAAATGTGTCTATAATTACAAACTCAGTGTTTCTTTTCTTTCTAAACAGATATGTCACTAATAGTTAAATGTGGATAACTGGCCCAAAATCTTATAACTATTTTAAAGTTATGTTATGTGAAACTGAGATGAAGAAATTCCAAATTCTGAATGAGGCCCTTGAGAGTAGGGTTATTTTAAATGCCCTAAAGAGTGAAAGAATGAAAACCAAACTGACATGTTCACTAGGCATTTCTTGTTCATTTGCTAGGAATAAATAATATTTATTTTATTTTTTAAACAAATCAGTTTTATTGATATATATTTTTTAAATTTATGCCCATTTCATACTGAAGGGGTTTGACTTAGAAGAGTGCAAGAGGGCCTTTCATTGGACTTGGGCTTGGATTTCCAGAGGTTAGACAAGGATCCTTGTGCTGGTCTGTAAGTGACTGCCTCAGGGGAAGGGTTAACCACCTGGTGTTGGACTGTATCAGCAGCTGTTGAAGCTGCCACTTCAGGCTTTGATTTCTTGGTCAAAGATGCCAGAATCTCAAAGTGGGGGGAGGAAGGAGTTGGATGTAAAGTGTGCACAGATAAGAGGTTACAGCCTTCAAAAACATGGAAAGAGGTGAAAATTGTTTCAAACGCAAACTCAGGCTGCTCTCCTAAGAACCTGAACCTTTACTGAGCACAAACAGAAAACGTGCTTCAGCAGAATCAGGTGTCCACTCTGAAGACACAAAAATTGTCCTTTTGTTCTTGGTTCTTTTGTACTGGATTTGGCATTTGGTAATCCATTTGCTAGAAAATATCCAAAGTGTCACAGAAATTCTGTAAGGCTAACTTTCTGCTCAGTTCAATTCATGAATAATATTTTAAATTCACTTTAAATTCAACAGAACTAATGCCGCTGGCCTCAGTTCCAGATACCACAGGAAGAGATTATTGCAGCTTCTGTTTCAATGGCTTTTCCTTAAAGTGAGTGCCCAAAGTATGTGAGTGGGTGGTTAGGAAACTGTAGTAGTGTCATGTCTAAACTGCAGAACTCTGGAAATAAAAAAAATCTTGGCTTCACAGCAAAAAGTTTGAATGTTATGCCACCCAGACACAAACTTTGTACAAAAAAGAGAGAAAAATACCACAAATAATTAGGTTTTGGAATTGGCTATAATGAAAGTTATATACATATAAGATTTTTAACTATACTGAGGGTCTTCCATTCCCCTGAAATAAGGATAAAACAGGAAACAATCTCCCCTACCAACATATAGCCCAAGTTTAATTTCAGTAAGATCATCAATTTGATTGATAACAAATCATTACAGAACATCTTGAATAGGTCTAAGCTTGTCTTGATGTTAACGACTTATAATCACCTTTATGTTAGGTCTTAAAGCTTTATTATCCTTAAATACAACTAGTATAGTGGACCATTAAAAGCCAAAGTGATCTGAGATGATATTGATTGGGGTGGCAGCCAAAATTGTACGGTGGCGGCTTTACACTGAAAGCGCATGTAATTTAAAAAACAAGCGTTCGTTTTCCAGTAGAGCTGCCTCTCTGGCCTCTTTTGCCAGTGCTCTTAGATTCGCACCATTTAGATACACACATCTCTCTTCTCCTAACTACTGTAAATTTCCCAGGTAAATGTAAGTAGTTCAAAGCATAGGCATAAGCTTTCTTCAGGAGAGGGAAGAGACTATCACTGTGAAACTTCTGGACAGAGGATGGCGATTCTTATCAATGTGAAATTTCTGGACAGAGGATGGCGATTCTGACCACCTTAGTCTCCAAGCCTGGCTTCCCTACCTGGCGGGCCCTACAGAGGCAGGCGGCCGGCTGCGGGGTCTGCACCGCGGCGCAGCCTGCCAGGAAAGATACAGCTCGCTCCGAAAGTATTGCTGAGTTGGTGACCCATTTCGAGTACTGGGCTGGATCTACCGCCCGCTTGGGGCTTTTTCTGTCCCCGGATCCAGCTGGGGCCCCCCATCCTGCCATTCAGACACCTCTGTAGGCCACTGGTGGGCCCCAGACTGGGGCGTCCGGGGAGTTTCCCTGCTGCGGACGCAGCCGCTGCCCCCCTCCCGGGACCCCTGATTCGAATCCCCAGCGGGCAGCGTGGACCCAGCGCCTTGGGGCTGGACTTTTGCCTCCCGCCCCCGCAGGGACCCTGCCTGCCCCGCTGACCGGCCCCAAGTTGCCGAATAGCTCAGATGCTTGTCATATTTGTGGTCGCGCGACTTAGCGGGCCGTGCGCGCGCTGCACTCGCCGCCGCCTTTGTCACCAGCGGCTCCGTCATTTGCATGAGTTTTTTTCTGGAGTATGGGGTGATTATTGGTGATAGTTCTGGTCCTCAGACCGGAGTATCTTTTCCTCTCCCCTCCTCTTTAAGCCTTTCCTTAGGAGAAAATAAAGGGTGCGCCGGCCGGAGAGGGAGCTGTGGGGCGGTGCTGCTCTCCGGCGTCTCGCGTGCTCCGCCTGCTCCTTCCTGCTCCTTCCAGCTCCTTCCTGCTCCTTAGGCGGCCGCGGCCCTGCTCGGCATTTATCGCGCCTCCCGGGACTGCCGGGGGAGGGGGCGGGGCGATCCGGGGGCGGGGCGATCCGGGGGCGGGGCCTGCCGAGGCCGGGGCCGGCGCTCGCGGAGGCTCGCTTGCCGCACGTCACTCCTGCACGGCGAGTGCTGGAGCACGAGCTGCCGCTCGCTCCGGCAGGGCGCCCCCTCCGCCCGCCTCCCGCTTCCTCCTCCGCTGCCTGCTGCCGCCGCCGCCTCCACCATTGTATAATGCTCCGGGCGCGCAGGCGGAGGACGGCGGAGTCTTAGCCTTGGTCTCCGCTCCTGCCCGCTCCCCGGCGCCACCCTCGGGCCCCCGGAGCGGGGGACTCCGCATGGGCCGGGTGTAGCTTGAGGAGAGGGCGGAAACCCCTCCTGATGCGTTAGTTCCCAGGCGGAGCTGCATGTGGTAAGTTCTCCCGGCGCCGGGCTGGAGGGGATCCTCGGGTGTGCGGGGCTCCCGGCTGCCGGGGGCGGTGTCGGGACCCGGCCCGGGCGGAGGAGGGGCCGGGAGGGTCGCGAGCGGCTCCACGAGAGGGACCTGGGGCGCGAGCAGGTACGAGGAGGAGCTCTCGCCCCGCCGCTGCTCCGCCCCGCTCCCTTAGACCCCCAGGCCCGAGGCCGGGGACCCGCCGCGTCCGCGGGCAGGTCTGCGGGGGGAAGGGCAGAGGACGGGCAGTCACGGCCGGGTCGGGAGGGGGTCGGGAGCCCGCGAGAGCCGAGCAATTGGGCGGAGGGAGCGCTGAGCTGTCGCCCTTTACAGCTGGGATGTGTGCGGGTTGTGGCAGTTGTGTTGTTGTGAACGTGGGAGACTTTTTTTTAAGGTTTGGATTTCTGGCGTGAAGACTGCTTCACTTTTGGGGGTTTGCATCCAATTTACTATAAAGCGTGTTTTTTGTGTTATCCCGTGTTGTTAGTTTAAAAGTATATCCCTCTCCACCACCTACGTCCATCACTATTTTCCCCTGTGCGCCCAAGTGAATTGATTTTGGAAATATTATGTATATTAAACTTCATGTCTCACTGGTCTTTTAATTAGAAATCTACAAGTCATTTTCGTGCTGACTGCTTGTGACTAAAAGGGAGGGAGCTGGGGGGCGCCAGCTGTCCCGAGTCCTGGACTTTGTACCATTAAGTCTAGGGGTGCCGTCAGAGGGCCCTTGCATAGAGAGAAAATCGTTCCTGTTGTTTTCTTGGCATTGAGAGAGTTATTTTACCTTTAGGCGAAGACTGAGATGGGAGTAGAGCTCATAGTTTTAGGTTTAGTTTTAAGCTTCACAAAAAGTTCAGATATAGCTTGTTTTAGAATAACTTTTGCTTGCAATCTCTGGGTTGTTTCTGCATGTTTTAGGGTGTAGAAAGTAAGTTTTCACAGGCACTGACTGAATTGGGAGGGGCAGTCAGCAGGGGGAGACATCCAGGCTCCGACCGTGGCAGTTTTTATTTGAATAGATTTGGACTACCCCAGTTGGACTTAAGGAAAATAGTAAATGTTTTCAAGCTTTATTCTTAAAATATACTTTTTGATTTCCCAATATATGTTAAGAAATGCCCGTAATGTGTGTCAAGAACCTAGATGCTGTCCTTTCCAGTAGGATCTCTGGGGCCCTAAGTGTTCAAAGTAGCCTTTTATAATTAGAGACTAGTCTCTGACAAGAGTGAAGTGGGCTCTTGGCTCCACTCAACATCTAGAGGACCCACCACCTGAGAGCTTCTCTCATTATCCGTTTGCTTTGCTGATTTGGGGTGGGATCCGTGGTTGCTCAGCTAACAAGAAGGCCCATCTCACCAGCTGTCCCCCTCCCCCAGCTCCCATTCCTCCCCCTTTTTATAGCAGTCATATTCTGATTTGAGTATGCTAGGGTGTGTTGTCAGGATGAAAATACCTATCCCAAAGTTCCCAGCTTCTGACTTAAGCAAGAATGGCCTGTTCATGGAACTTTGCTTTCCTGTTCATCCCTTTCTTCATGGAAGAAAAATGTTAAACTTAGATTTTTATATGTTGACATAAAATTGTTTATATTGGTCAGTGAGTTTGGGACACTTTAATTTTTCTTCTTTCCCCTCCTCCTAATTAAAATGTATATTACCATGTTGCTCTCAGGTGAGAAATCTTATGAAATGGATTTGACAGCCTTCTTTCCTCCTCCTTTTTTTTTGGCACACAGCTCTGTTGCTTTATTCCAGGTACGGGAGCGCACTCACATTTTATAATACCAACCAAGTGTACAATAGGAGGTGTCCTAGGGAACATTTTTATTGTCAGGCGAGTGTCTCCACTTCTTAGGTAACAGCTGCTCAGGCTTGTTTCCCTGAAAGAACTAAGGGAGAGATATTAACTCAGATTTAGAAAATCTCTAGACTCTTATTTGCTGCTTTGCCTCTCTTTAAGGCTTTTTCATTTGAGAAGCTGAAATATAAATTTTGCCCAGTTGCCACACACTGAATTATTAATAATGTGCATAGTAAAATAATAATATATTTTGATATTTTAAAACTCGCTACCATTTGTGTGGAGACTGATAGTTTGTGCATCCACTATTTTAAACAGTACTCCAAAGGCAGAATAAAAGTTATGGCATTACTTTAGAAAAACACAGACAAAATAAAAAAGGAATGGGAGAGGTTGAAGATGTCTGAATGCAAACATATAAAATGATTTCTATCAGTAAATAAAGTAGCATACTACAAATAATCAGTATCAAATTGTACTGCATTTACCCTACGTCAAAATATTTACCTTTTAGCAACTAAGGAAGGTGAAAGCTGCAACAGATAGAGACTTTTAGAGGTTTTTTTGTTTTTTTTTTTAACTGTGATTTCTTATTAAAGAGCACTGGAAAAAGTATGAAGCCTTATTTTATTTATATCAGAAAAATCAAGACCACTTTGTCAATCTAGATAAAAATATGCACAGATGAATACAGGCATTTAGGAGTGTGACTTTAAGTCACTTGTAGTGTTTTAAAAACTTCGTTGCTACAGAAATTTAATTTTTGTTGTTATGGCATATCCTGCAGGAGATAGCCCCAGTTGCAGTAGTTTCTTGGTGAAAAATAAATAAGAGAGATCACGGAGTCCAAAGATCAGGTTGTCTGCTAAAGGCAGCAGAGGGCAAGCTCCAGTTTAAGTGGAAATGGCTTTACAATAAGGATGATATCTTTCCTTAGATCTTTTCGTGAATCAATACTGACAAGCAGAACATGAAAATCTAAAAATGCTGTGGCCACCACATATGCGCAGATCACATTTTCTACCAACAGTTGATAATGAATCCTTAAGCAATTGACAGAAACACAAAGTACAACTCCTGTTTAAGAATCATGTGGACATTTAATTTAGTGTGAATATTTCTGAAGGAAACAACTACTAACCAAAGCTGGCGTGTCTTTAAAAGAATGATTGCCTCAAATGGACGGTACAGTTGGTATTAAAGGCAAACTTCTGCCCTCTGTGCAGATGCTGAGAAACCCTCTGAACAGAACTGTCCCCTGGAGCGTCCATCACTCATTGTGTGGAGCAGTGTCTTTCTCCATTAGCACTGCGCGGCAGTTCATTCTTTGTATGGATCTGTGAATGGCATATGTCAGGCCAATAAGAGACATTCCTATTCTGGGTAATAAATGGATGCCTTGTTTTGTTTTGTTTTGTTTTTTTCTCCAAGACCATAAAACAAGCAAAACATGCCTGGCGTCTAAAATTTTTCTTTGAAATACAACTAAAATTTTCAAAATAAAATCACAATAAGTGATTCTTAATGGGATAAAACATATAAACAAGCTACACATACGGACCCTGTAAAGTCCCTTTGGAAGTTTCTCTATCTCTGTCTCTGTGGTCTGAGGGTCTGAGGGTTGCTAAAGCTGGAAAGGCCTGTATGTCTGGCTCAGGATCTTCTGTCCCTAGTCTGAACGTAGCTGGAAATAGCTGCCAGGATTCGCTGAAGCAAACACCAAAATTTGATTTATCTGTTTTAGAAACGCAGGCTACCACGAGCTGTATTGGGCACCCATTGCTGTTTTCAGCCCAGAATGGGGTCGGCCCCTGTCCTCCCGCCCGGCCTCCTCTTCCACTTGTCTGCTGCCTGCCCAGAGCAGAGGCTGCCCGGGAGCAGGGCCGGCAGGACGAGTGGCCAGTGCGCCCGGCCCCGCCCCCCGGGGCTGGCGAGTGGAGGGAGCTATGCGGCTGCGTGGGGTGGGGGCTGGAGGCAGGAGAGTGCAACTGCTACAGCAGGTCTGACTAGTTTTAGGTGCCCAAAGGCAGCTTTGTTTCTCTAGTAACTAATTCATGCCTGCATTACTATCCTTTGTCTCCATATAAAACCTGTAGCTTGACAGAGTTACTAATTAATTCTAAGATTTTTTTTTCTTAAAAAAATTTCATACACATTTAGCTAAAAAGGAGAAGCTAAACCCAGAAGCATTTTTATGCTTCTAAGGAGCTTTACATAGGATGAAGGGGAAGGGATTCTGGCTCTCATATGTATGCTCTTAATGTTGACAGTGGGCTGTGTGAACCTACTGAACAAAAGTAAAATATACTACTCGGATATGCCATGATCAAAGCATTAAATTATGAGAAGTCACTTGCTGCAGATCAACCTTTAGCCCCTTGCTCCTCTCCTCTCTGGCTGGCTGCTTGCTTATCATCGCACAGCACGCCAGCAGCTACTGGGGCTTGCTAGAGTACCCCACCCTTGTGTTTGGAAGTGTTGCCTGAGTCAAACTCAGGGAATCTGAAAGTCCCAAGGTCATCTCAACGCCAGAACAGGTTTACATAAAATTCTAGTCACATTAATGAGATAACGAGGTGGCATCTGTTTTAAACTGATCCTCCCTTGATGGCTATCCCACTTTATAATAGAAGATACAGATTTGCTTTTCAGATTTCTTTCTTTTTTGAGGAGTGAGCCTCTTTGGTTGGTGTGTGTGTGTGTGCACGCGTGCGCGCGCGTGTGTGTACCTACTGCTGTCTTAATACTGCCATAGAGAACCGATCTGGCATAGGAATTTGAGCACTATAGTCTACAACTGAAAAAGATTGCACTGCCTCTCTGCTTGTCATTAACCTGGTAAACGGTCTTACTGAACAGTTTTTAAAAAAGATTGAATTTTTTTAACAATATACAGAAAAATAAAATAGATTTCACCTGGTAATGATTCTTAGCTGATAGTAGTTGGCTTACAAATTCAAGATATGCATGCCAGTTAGTCCCTGCCCTTTAAAGCACCTGAAGATAGGGTGGTAGCATGAATGAATAGATGACATAGCTGGGTAGGTTGGAGGAAAGGGCTTTTCTTAAAGCTAATTGAAATTGAAGTATTCAAGAGGTAATTTCCTTAGAAAAATGAATATTCATTACATAGTGTGTGGTACTCCAGTTATTTTGATTGTATTTGACTAAGTGACTTTGCTTAAAGTTCTATGAGTTATTAGTTATCACTACAGTCTTCCAGAAGGAATACATTTTATCTCAAAATAGCCCCCAAATAATTGTTTTCAAAAACAAATGATTGCTCTATTTACAAAGTATCACTTAGTGCCCCCAAGTTTAGTTTGTATCATTTCCTTTTTCTACTTTGTGAATTATTCAAGTATATGACATAAAGTTTAAATTCGCTTTATAAAACCTTGTCACTACCCTGCCCTATTCTTGGAAATAGCTGAAATAAACATTCCAAATTTGTATTTTACTTACATGGGACAGGTATTTACGTATTAGAACAGTATTTCCTCCCTTTTACATGTCTCTAAATATGCTTCTATTGTGCTGTACTTTTAATTTTTTGTACTCATATGTCATGTTGTAGATATGTTTTTTCCTTCAGGAGCCCAGATTTAGATCATAAAAGACAATTTTAGTTTTATTTGGTAAGTAAAGAAGTAACATTTCTCTGGTTTGTCTCATTATATGCTTGTGGAAGTTAAAAGATAAAATATGTTCTTTATTTACATGGAATATTTTAAAGTGATTTTTCAGAGTAATAAGGCATTCGAACTTTGAAAGCAAAGATTAAAAACGAATCATAATTTTTAAGAAACACTTCCATAAAAACACTTTCTGGTGTAGCATACTTAGTTTTTGTATGTGTGTGGGTTTTTGTTGTTGTTGTTATTGTTTTTTTAAAGTTGTCACATAATTTTTGGCAAAGCCTTTGGTTTCTACCATAAACATTTTTTTTCTCTCTCCCTGACAGTGTTTCCTAAGGGTCTCTAGTGTAAGGGGAAAAACAAGGTATCTTTGGGGAAAAGATGCTACAGGAGGGTTGAAACCAGAACCCCATCCAAGCAATTATTAATACAGGAGAAAAAAATTTTTTCATTATGCACAGGGAGTGAGGGGTGGGGGAAGATATCTAGCATTTACAAGCACTCAGTCTTATGGGAAAGAAATTCAAATGTAAAAATTCTTTACCTTAATGAGGCTTTAGATTCAGAATGATAAAGGTGTGTTCCTGATACCAAATGTTTATGAAGTGGCATCACAATTTCAATGATTATAATGACGTGTAAAAACAGTATTATATGTTCCTAGTTACCATCTTTTAAATGGAAAGATTGTTAACATTATTGTTGAACATACAAGATCTTATAACCTTAACTTGTAATTTGAATAGAAAGACTTATAACAAGTATAGTTACTTACAGTTACTTAGGGAGATGCTTCACTATCTCCCTAAGGTTAACTACATTATCTTTTACAGTTAAGTGGCTCCTCCCCAACATCCTTTATGAAGCATATCCTCACATGACTGCCTGCAGCAGTTCAGTGTGGAGGTGATTTTACTGTATTAAGAAATAGTGGGATTAGTGAAAGCTTCTGTGCTAGTAACACTATTAATGCTAAACTTACTGAGACTCATTGTGTGGTTGGGAGTCCACTTTAGAACCCCCACTGGAAATTCTGAATCCTCCAAGGATTCAACCATGGTTTTTGAATCATCCGTGTTAACTTACATACAGACAACAGCCTTTCCAACTCTGTATTTCCAGAGTTTGAACCATAGCATAATAAAATTTAGATTGGTCTCAGCAAGACTACCAGCTTGCTTAGCAGTGGCCTATGAAGGCCTGAATTTGGGAGTGATCTTGAAAATGTGTGTACTTTAAGAGATGTGTAGGTAGAAATTGCTGTGAAGAATCTGATTTCAGGGGTGCCTTATTGCTCTCCTATGCCTCCTGGTGGCTGGATGTGAAGTTCAGGCTTGCAGTGCTAAAGGGAGTTGGACTTGTACTGGACATGCTTGTTTACAAGGAGCATTGATAGCTTTCTTCTGTGTAAGCAACCTATCAAGTTAATATAATAGTTCTCACTGAGGGTGCAAATAATTTATTATAGTTATTTGATTTTTAAAATGTTCAGAGTTTTTAAAATATGTATTGTGTTGTTTTTGTTTTTCCTTTTTATTGTGGAAAATTCCAAACATACTCAAAAGCAGAGGGAAGAGTACAATGCACTCCCATGTACTTATCACCCAGTTTTGGCAGTTATCAACATTTTGTTGATCTTGTTTCATCTACACAGCAAAATTTTTTCTGGAGTGGTTTAAAGCAAACTTGAGGTGCCTATCATGTCGAGCATGTTATTGTTAAACTTAAGTTGACAAGCTGCATAATTCTCTTCAACCTTTTACTTCAGTTACGAGTGTGGTGCTTTTAGCCAGAATCCTTAGTTAAAATATAAAAATTGTTAGCATTTCTATGGTCTTTGGTGTCTCCTGGCTTCATAAGAGTTAGGATTAAAACCTAAAATTTCCAGCTTGAAGAAGAACTGATAAGACAGGATATTAAAAACATTTTAAATACTTAACAGTTCCATTTGAAAAAGCCTATTTTTCTTTCCAGATGTTTATTAACAAGGCCATAGTTTATTCCAAAGAAATATTTACAGAAGCTTTCCCCCCGCCCCGAATTTGACTCTGTCTTGCTTACTAAATGCAGTTGGTTGTCGACAGGTATTCTTTTCTTCCAGGAGAAAAGGCTATATTTGACAAACTTAACAAACGGTGTTAGAAATTATCATCAATTTAATAGAAGCGTATAAAAACCCTGGGAAGGAAAGCTAGACTTTCTTAAAATGTGGGCTTTAAAAAACAACCCCTGTCAGTAAAACTTGCGTTTTTAGTTAGAGAGAAACTTCCTGGCCCAATTTCAGTTCTCCTCAGCTTTAAGACCCTGCGGAGAAAGTGCGGTGGATCGCAGCGGTCTGCAGGGTCTGATCCCTAACCCGCGCGCCGCCGCGTTGCCTGCGGGCCTCAAATGGGCGGGTGCGCGGCGGGGGAGAGCCGGGGGCGGCGCCGGGGCGCGCACAGTGGGATCAGGTTACAGGTTCAGAGTTTCGCTGGAGCGCTGTTAACTAGCTTGATCTGGTGACTGGCTTTATAATTACATTGCCGATTTGTTAGGAAGGCTTTGTCTTACCAATTAGCATGGATGTTACTTCAGGGACCTCAGAAATCCTGGATGAACTTCCCTGATCTGGGCAGCTTCAGGTGTTCTGGGGATCCTTACTCTGTGTGCGAATAAGCACGGAGGCTGGCTCCGCGTTGGAATTTTGCCCCCGTTTCGGCCACTCCTCTGGGCCAGGGGCCGTCACTTTGGGGTCTGAAGCCTGCATTTGGACGCGTGGATGCCCCTGCATCTTGCCGCCCCCTCCTGGGAACTCGCGGCATCGCGCCCCACGGGCGCGGGGCGGGCTTGAGGATTGGCCTGTTTTTATGAGCACCCCGAATCCTGCCAACATCACCAACTACGTCCTTTGCAGAGTGGCTTTTTTGTTCTCGCTGGTGTGTGTTGTTGCTTGGGGGAAGGGGCGTGTTAAAAATATAGATACTATGAGTTTCGTGGTTGTGTGTGCTGTTTGATGTGTGTAGCAAGTTGCCTAAGTAGATGTGTCTTCCCCCACCAAAATGAGATGGCTCTTTTCTTTCCTGCTTGGGAGTTGCCTCACAACAGGAGAGCAGACTGGAGGGAAGACACGAAGTTTCCCATTTAGAGAGTAAATTTTTTTTAGAGTGCCTCCTTTGTGGCTGGTGAGAGGAATCTCCTTGTTCTGAAGAGAGGCTCTCCATTTGGACCACCCCAAAGCAGCATCTTAAGGCTAGTGTGTTGAGTGAGGAGAGAAAGAGAAATGAAAATATTGTGTTTCAGAAGTTGTCTCAAAACAGTTTCTGGCCCAGGTTTGAGCCAGCCTCTCTTTTTGTATCTGAAGGTAGTTACACACACTCCTATTTTCTACCACTAACCCCCCCACCCACCCAACCCCCCGCCCCAAAAGAAACTGAAAGAATGTGTTTCCACTTAAAGGGCTGTGTGTTTTGGTGGCACAGGATGTCAGAGTGAGGAAAGAGCCTCTCCTGGCCTTCTTTTCAGAGACACTCGTCACATATCTTCTCTTAGTTGTGTGTGTGTGTTTTCCTTCAAAAGAGGTAGACTCATGAGGACAAATCACTGCTCAGAATTGTTGACATTAACGTAAATGTCTCGTTATTATGGTGTCTAGTGTCAGCCTTGGCTTTATGGTTGCAGCTCCCACTCTGCTGTACTCTTTAGCACCCAGTGGTCATATTGCAGAGTAGTTGAAGAGATTAGGGGTAAGGCTTCTTAAAGCTCCCTTTTAAATTAGGAGCCGTTTTCTTGAGAACTATAACTGATTTTTAAAAATCATTTTTATTAAAATGTGGCATGCATACAAAAACATGTACAGATCCTAAGTGTCCAGGCCAGTGACTTATCACAAAGCAAACACCAGTGTGTATTCAACACCCAGAAGAAAAGGTAGGACCTGACCACCTCCCCCTGAAGCAGCTGCAGACACCATAGCTTAGTTTTGCCTTGTTAACTGGTTTTTTTAAAAAACAATGTCACTTAATTGCAAAACCTGTTACACTCCTGAGAAAGGAAAACACCGATTTTTTACCTGTTACTTACAAGTCCAAAGGGACATTGGGTCAAGCTCTTGAAAATGTCTACAAGGTATGAACCAATTGGGCCTTTGGGTGTTTTGAAGGGATAACTTGTGCATTCTCCCCGCAGGTGTCCCTCCACCCATGGAAGCATGCACTATCTTCGCTGCCTTTTGGGCATGTAGTCAGTCACTTCTTCCCCAGTTGTTTCCTGTCTTCAGAGATTGGGACTAAGCTGTCAGTGTTGACCCCTTTTTAAAGCCCTTTTGCATCATTCAATATCTTTCTCTGGGTAGTGATGGAGGACTTTCTTTCCATCTGGGATAATGTCTAATGTTTGGAATGAATTGAGTTAAAATATAATGTAGGTTTTTATACTTTTTTTGACTGGCACAGAGTCAGAAAGTATGTTCCCTAGAAATCTAGCCCTGGTGGAGGGCTGCTGAGGGGTTCCCAGGGGAGGCCTCCATCAGCCCCAGGCTCTGGGCCACCAGGAAGTGCCCTCAGGCTGAGGAGCTGGGGTGAGCCTCCAGCTTCAAGCAGAGGGTTTTTGTTATGTTTGTTTCCCCCCTTTTTGTTAGTGGGGGTGAAAAGTGATAGGAGAGGTAAAGTTAATATTTAAAATTTAAAGATCATAAAATTTTTTAACATTTCAAATAACATTAAAAGTGATTTTAAGCGTTTTTCTAAGAATAATAGCTTTTAAATAGTTGAAAAACATTGAATTAAAGAGAATTTTTTTTATTCACTTGGTTTTTTTGTGTTTAACTTTTTGTCTTAATGCCTTAAAAATAAAAGCTATGAAATGTTATTCTTTTAAACACAGGAACTATTTCAGTTTTTGTACTTGGGCATAAGGCCTCACTTTAAGGCACAGCAGGAAGAATCCAGGCATCTCTGAGCCACTGGCATTTGATGTATCAGTCTAAGAAACTGAACTTTATCATTAGAATTGAGCTTAATACACTTTAATTCTGAGTGGAGTTTGTTTTTTTTTAAATGGGATTTGTTAGTTACCATCACAAAAATGCTGTTCATTCATTTTTTCCGACACACTTAAACACAAATAGGGAAGACCTTGGGAATCAAGATTAACTGGGTAAATATATTCCCAGGCTTAAATATTAAATGGCCATATGAGGAAAAGACCAAACCTGGTTCTCAAAGCATCACCTGGGAATTTGGTGGAAATGCACATTCTCAGACCTTAACCCAGACCTGCGGAATGAGAAGTTCTAGGGGTGAGGCTCTCCAGGTGATTCGGATGTTCGCTCAAGTTTGAGGCCTAAGAATAAGAAAGGCATTCCCACAAGAACTTTCTTTTTTTTTTATTTATTTATTTTTTTAAATTAAATAT
>PVKH010005411.1:0-22131 GCA_004027955.1 Chaetophractus vellerosus | reverse complement strand
CAGTGCTAAGAATCCCTGCCCCACTTTTGTCCACGAAGCCACGCCACTGGCTCTCACCCAGGAGCTGTGGGGTCCCAGCACTGGCAGCCTTGTGATGCAACTGACAGTGCAGCTGACAATGAGGCCAGAGGGGTGGGCAGGGCCTCCAAGTAGAAGAGCAAATGAAGAGCAAGGGTCCTTCATTACCATGGGGAGGGAGAGCAGACCCCTAACCAACAGCTCCTGCCTGGGCTGGTGCATGAATGAGAAACAAACTGTCATTGCGTTAAGTCACTAAAATTTTGTAGTTTGTCACAGCAGCATTGTTTCCTTAACTAAGAAACCGCCCTAAGAACACAATATCAAATAAGTGATGGGAAAGCATAATATATTTTTGCGAAATGAAGGTTAAGCATTATAGGGTCTCATTTATGTTCCATACCTCCCATGTGCATACGTGGACACACACAGATCTATATTCTTAAATATGAAAACATGGTCCTAAGGAAGATAATGTATTTTGTGGTTAAAGGACTAAAATGTTCTTTTTTAACAGCTCATCATCTCAAACAAACCTCTGATTGACTAATCACGCCTCTCTATAGATCAATACTTATTTTAAATATGGGGAATTGCATGTGTGGGCGGTATTTTAGAAGTGATTTTATAATTTAATATTACACATTAGCAAACAGGATAGATCACATTAAAACACTCTCTGTCTCTTTCATTTTAGGAACTTGCAACTCTGGAGCATTTAGAGAAAAAAAAGACAGCAGGGAGATTGTGATTTGACATCTCCTGATTTCCACCAAGTCAAGCGAATGCAAAGCCTTCCTTTGTGGAAAATTAGGCATAATTTGCATTCAGGGCATGCATTGGGTTTGTTAAAAGTGTTTCAAGTGCAAGTCCAGCCACTGCAGACGCCTTCTGAGCATCTGAAACCAGGGCAGTCACAGCTCCTTTCCAACAGCGGACTGAACGCCCCGACCGCACGGCCAGATCTGTAAGGAGGAGCCCAACACCACGGCGCACTTCAGTGCGACTCAAAGCACAGAAAAGGGGGGCGCGGCGGCCAGTACCTGATACTGCTCACGCTACCCGTCTCCGATCCAAGCTTGCATCGCTCCAGCTGGCTGGCAACGATTTGACGTTCGGCCTCCAGCTCTCGGGTCAGTCTTTCAAACTGCAATTCCTAAAATAAAACCACAAAAAAAGGGGAATTCAGACCAAAAATTATAGGACAATTGAAAGGGAAAAGTACGATTGCCAAGATGTCAAATTTCAGAAGCAGAGGAAATTGACAGGAAATAAAACAAGGACTTGAAGTTCAGACAGACCCAAATTCATATCACAGTCTCGTGACCCACCAGCCATGGAACCTTGAATAAGTTATTTGATGCAATTATAGGTTTCGTCATCTGCAGAATGTGTTGAAATACTTATTTTATAAGTTAGAGGAGCAGATTAATGAGATCCTACCCGAGAAAAACTAGCCTATCATCCGTTCAGCACACGGCCAGCATCCACCTGATGCTACTATTCCTGACACCAAAAGCTTGACATATAATAAAGGAACAATTCATCCCTTATTATCATTTGTTGAGTTGTGTTTATTCCCTGCTGGACTTCTAGCTGCCTCTATATATTAATTTGACCCTCATGTTGCTTGTATATTATAGATTAAAAAATAACATTTCAAACCTATACCTTTCGTGATTTAAATTCCAGCAGAACAATGATAACAATAAGTTAATAATTTTGACATATCTGATATATTACCTTAAAAAATAGACAATTGAAGCCATATAAATGCATAGACAAAGAAGCCTAAAATTCAGCACTGAATGAAAAATGATTCAATGAGTACTTCAAGGATCTCAACTGTCCCAACTACAGGACTTTTTTTGTTCCACAATTTAGGCTTTATACTTTATTTGTCCATACACTTAAGTTTTATTTTTTTATGACCATATTTATAGCAAAGCATGTTGTTTTGGTCAGCCACAGGCGTGCCTTTTGAAAATATACCAAAATCGGTTGGTCTTTATAAAGGGTATTTATTTGGGGTAGAAGCTTACAGTTACCAGGCCACAAAGCATAAGTTTCTTCCCTCACCAAAGTCCACGTGTTGGAGCAAGACGGCTGCCGATGTCTGCAAGGGCTCAGGCCTTTGGGTTCCTCTCCTGCCGGGGCTGCGCTTCTCTCCGGGCTTAGCTTCTGTTTCTTCCACAAGTTCAGCTGTAGACTATCCAGCAATCGGCTCACTCCAACATCAGAACTGCTTCTCAAATCTGCTTCTCTCCAATTCTCCATAACTCAAATCTGCTGCCTGGCTTTTATACTTGAGACCACACCCACCGAGGGGCAGGGCTCAATGCCCTCCTGAGGTGGCCCAGTTAATGCCCTTATCATAAACCAATCATGCCCAGATGAACAGATGAGTTTACAAGCATAATCCAATTTATATTTTTGGAATTCATAATTACATACAACTCAAACCGTTACACATGTATTTTAACAAAAATTTTCAGGAAAAGTTTTTAGGATGTCACATTAAATTCTTTATAAAAATGGATTATCTGAACAGTTTTTTTTTCCTATGAGAAAACAAGAATGCTTTCTCAATAAAAAATAAGATAAGAGTAAGTTCTGGAGAACGTAAGGTACCTAAAACTCCTAAAGTAGTAGGGATTTGTCTTTCCAGAAAAGCTAAGTTTACTTTATTGGCTACCTTGAGACTGTCTTGCATGAAACCTTTAATGAATAGGATCTGGTGTGTCTTCTACGGTCATTAAAAATACCCGCTTTTTCATAAGAACAGTTTTGTTATTGTGGTGATGGTTATTTTTATCTTATTTCAGAGATCTAAGTAAAAGACACTGCAAACAAGAACTCAACTTTTCCCTTTAGGGGGCTAAAACCGAGGAAGTGTGTTTTTGTTTTTGTTTTTTTTTGAGGCACCAGGGCTGGGACTGAACCCGGAACCTTGTATGCAGGAAGCCAGCACTCAACCACTGAGCCACACTGGCTCCCCTGAGTTGGCTATTTTGTTTGTTTGATTGTTTGGTTTTGTTTTTAGGAGGCACCAGGAACTGAACCTGGGACCTCCTATGTGGGAAGCAGGCGCTCAACCGCTTGAGCCACATACGCTCCCAGCAAGTTGTTTTTTTTAAGCTCCAACTTTTGTTCTTATCTACTCTGAGAGGCATCAAGTATTATTTGTAAGGAACGAATCCCAAGACCTCTGCTGAATGTCCTTTATAACCTTCTTCTTTTTTCCAGATAGTCTACCTGACCTCTTTGGGCACTTCCTTCCCACCAAAATATCTACGTACTAGAAGACTTTTCATTTCAATGTTTTACAATGTATTTTATCATAAATCTGTCTGCGTCACAGGGAACTAACTCATACCTTTGGTTGATAAGATCTTAAAATTGTAATACTTAGAAACCCTAGAGAACTGCTCCTAGGTATAGGAAATTCATATTTTGAGTGTAGTTATTTGTATTATCTAAAGTACTTTCGGGGCTGGCTGTAGCCCAATTGGTAGGGCGCCGGTTTACCACATAGGAGGCCCTGGGCTCGGTTCCTGGGGCCTCCTTGAGCATGCAGACTGCCTTGAGAAGGCAAGCCGCCATGGGCAGGGCAAGCCACCGCGAGCAGGGCAAGCCCCCGTGAGCAGGCAAGCAGCCGCATGGTGAGCTGACTCGGCGGGTCGCCGCGGCGGAGGAAGACAAGCAGACACAGAAGAATGCAAAAATGAACACAGCAAGAACAAGCAGAAAGGGGGGATATGTAATGAATAAAAAATAAAAATCTTTAAAAAAATAAATAAAAAATAATGTATTTTGCTGTGTTTTCCTATGATACAGTACTTAAAGATCGTGAGCCCCTCCAACAGTCTGATTTGGGACTCATAAATCTTCTTGGGCTTCCACTAGGACAGATGTTGTTCTTGGGTGGGCTGCCTTCAAGTTTTGGCCTCACTGTATGCTTCTGTCATGTCAGTCTTATGGCAGGGAGGTGATGGGAGATGACTTTTTCATTTGCAAGCTGCCTTCCCACCCTACACTTACTATTTCCAGTGCTCTTCCTCTGTCCTAGTCTGCCAGGGCTGATGTATCAAATACCACAAAATGGCTGGCTTAAGCAACAGGAGTTTATTGTCTCACAGATTTGGAGGCCAGAAGTCCAACACCAAGGGTTGGCAGGGCCATGCTTTCTCTGAGGTCCATAGCTTTGTGGTAGTGGCTTGCTGGCCACCCATAACTCAGTCTCTGCCCCCATCACATGGCCACTGTCTTCTGTCTCCTCCTCATTCCTGCCACCATGTCCAAACTTCCTTTGCTTATAAGGACTCCAGTCATATCGCATTAAGGCCCACCCTGACTCAGTTTAGCTTCATCTTAATAGGATCTTTTAAGACAGTATTTACAAATGATTTCACACCCACAGGGCCAGGGTTTAGGACTTAAATATCTTTTTTTAGGGACATGATCCAATGCATAACATTTTCCCTCTGTGTAGACACATATTTCCATCCGGTATAATTTTCTTCCTTTCTGAAGGACTTCCTTTAATATAATGCAGTTTTTATGGTGATGGGTTATTTCATATATCCACCTATAAAAGAACTTTCTTTTACCTTCATTTTCTTTTTTTTTTTATTACATATCCCGCCCCTCCCCTTCTGCTTGCTTTTGCTGTGTGTCCATTCCTGTATTCCTCTGTCCGCTTTGTCTCCCCTGTTGCGGCGACGTGCCGAGACTGGTCACCGCGCAGACGGCTTTGCCCCGCTTGTGGGAGGCTTCTGCTTCCATTCACGGCCGGTTCTGCTTCAGTTCACAGGTGGCTGGCTGCGCTCCATTCGTGGGCAACCTGCCCTGCCCATGGCGGCTTTGCCCTGTCCATGGCAGCTTTTTGCCCTGCCCACGGTGGCTCCGCCCGCCCATGGCAGCTTGCCCTTCTCAACGAGGTCTGCCCACTAGGAGAGGTAGGTCCCCGGGAACCGAACCCAGGGCCTCCCATGTGGTATACCGGCGCCCTATTCACTGGGCTATACGGCCAGCCCCTTTTACCTTCATTTTCTAAACACATATTCACAGCATTGTCTCTCATTTGCATTGTTTCTGACAAAAAAAAAAGTCTGTGATCATACTTTTCTTTTTTCTTTGTATATATTGTATCTATTTTCTGTCAGTTTTCAGATTTTTCTTTACCACTGGTGCTGAGTAATTTGGTTGCATTGTTCCTTGATTGCTTTATAATTCTGATGCTTGGGGTTCATTGAGCTTCTTGTATTTATGGATTTAGAGTTTCCAACAAATCTGGATAATTTTCGGCCATTATTTATTCATTTTTTCTCTCTCCCCCCTCTGTTCTCTCCTTAGTGTCTCCAATTAAGTGTATATTAGTCAGTTGAAACTGTTCCACAGCTCATGGATGCTCCTTTCATTTTTTTTTTTTTTTTTTTAAAGATTTATTTATTTTATTACATATCTCCCCTTCCCCCCGCTGCGGCGACGCGCCGAGAATGATCACTGCGCAGGCGCGGCTTTCCCCGCTTGTGGGCGGTCTCTGCGTCCATTCACGGCTGGGTTTTCAGTTCGCGGGTGGCTGGCTGCGCTCCATCCGCGGGCGACCTGCCCTGCCCGTGGCGGCTCTTGCCCTGTCCGTGGCAGCTTCTTGCCCTGCCCACGGCGGCTCCGGCCCGCCCACGGCGGCTTGCCATTCTCAAGGCGGTCTGCCCGCTAAGAGAGGTCCCCGGGAAACGAACCCAGGGCCTCCCATGTGGTATGCCGACGCCCTATCCACTGGGCTATCGAGCCGGCCCCTCCTTTCATTTTTAAAATTGTTTTTTCTCTTTCCATTTCCTCTTGGCTGGTTTCTATACTGCTGCCTTCAAGAGAACTAATCTTTTCTTCTGCCATATCTAATCTGCCATTAAC
Source organism: Chaetophractus vellerosus (assembly GCA_004027955.1). Lineage (NCBI taxonomy): Eukaryota > Metazoa > Chordata > Mammalia > Cingulata > Chlamyphoridae > Chaetophractus > Chaetophractus vellerosus. The sequence goes on along the minus strand of PVKH010005411.1, from coordinate 16,200 downwards.
CCCATCCAGGGTATTTTCATTGCAGAAACTGATGAATCAAACATCTTTGGAAGTCTCATTTAGTCCTTTTGTATATCTTCCATATGTGTACTTAAGTTTTTAAACATATGGAATACAGTTTTAGTAACTGTTTGAACATCCTTCTTTACTAGTTCTAACACATGTGTCCATTTCAACTGATTGACTTTCCCCCTCAGGCTGGGTGGTGTTTTCCTGTCCCTCTGCTTGTCATGTCTCTTTGATTGAACATCAGACATTGTGAATTTTATCTTGTCGGGTGCTGTGTATCTGTGTAATTTTCCAGATACCTTGAGCTCTGTTCTGAGGCACCATAAAGTTACAGGTAAATGATTTGATATTTTTTGCATTTTGCTTTTAAGATTTCTTAGAAGGGAGACAGAACAGCATTTAGTCCAGGACTATATTCTATACTACTGAGGCAAGACCTTTCTGAGCATTCTACTCCGTCGAGTAGAATGAATCATGGGGTTTCCAGTTTGGCTGGTAGTTACGGGCACTAGATCCCAGTCCTACATGAGTTCCAACTACTGCTCCCTCTAATCTTTTCAGATGGTTCTTTCCCTGCCCTTGGGTAGTTTCCTTTCAGGCAGGGGCTGACCAGCAAGGGTTGTCTGCTAACTATTCTAAGGGGACCCTCTACAGATCTTGGGGGTTTTCGTTCTGAGCAGTATTCTCCTTTCTGGTGTTCTGCCCAATGAATTCTGACTGCTTTGCATTGGCTCCATTTCCTCAACTCAGGGAGTCCTTTAAGCATCACCTGGGAACCCCTCCCCCCCACTCCCTGCGCCATTGTGGAGAAACTCAAACCAAGGCAATCATAGAGCTTACCTGGTTTGCTTCCTTTCTCCCAAAAGTTGCTAATGTTCAATGTCTTGAAAATTGGTGTTTCATATATTTTCTCTTTATGTTCCTGGTTGTTTCAGGTGGTAAGTTATTTCTAGACCTTCTTACTTCATCTCACCTAAACGGTGGATGTCCCTCCTCAGGTTTCTAAGAATTTGTAATTTTTTTCCATGCTTGATTTTGATTTAAAACCTTTCAGCATAATAAACAAAGCATTCTTGTAACAGAAATTTTCATTTTTTCAGTATATGCTTGTTTTCCATCTTATCTAAACATCCATTCCAAATGAACTACTAACCAGCTAAGTACATTTTTTTCAACTTCCTTTAATGATGTTCACTTTTACAGTGTTAAAGTAGAGGGTACTGGTAGGTAACTTGTTTATTTTATTTGCCTGTTGACTCTTTAATTGAATTGACATTTTCTTTATTAAAGAGACTGAATCAATGGGTTGCCTTTAAAAAATGTCCATTCAATACAAGTTTACATTTTTCTCTATTTTAAAAAATTATTTTTGCTAATACATGTTTACTTTGTCATTATGTCTATAAAACAAGCAATAATTAACTGAATTTCTGCCCATGCCTGGCTGAGTAATACATATTAAATGTCAAGATACTCAGGGAACAAAGACGTTTTCTCTCTACCATCTTAAATTTTATGTTTAATTAATATAACATAACAATACAAAATATTATAAAATTGGAAGGTAGAGTTTTATTGAGCACTTACTGTTGAGTACTTGTACAGTAGCATATAATCTTTGTGAGGCAGAAAATTTGTCTGCTGGGTTGTCACTGGATCTTTATAATCCAGGACAATACTTCCCCATAGTAGGTGCTCAATAAGTTTTGTGGGAGGAAATATACTCAGCACTAAGCCAACTGCTTTACACACATTATCTTGTATAAACATCATTAAACTGCTATTCCCTGGGTGTAGTAGTTCAACATTATTTATGAATTCGAAAAATAGATTTTGGATTATGTTTGTAAACTGGTCTGTTCCTCTGGGCATGATTAAGTTATGATTAGGGCTTTGATTGGCCCACGTCAGTAGGGCATTGAGTCCCCGCCCCTTGGCAGGTGGGGACTCACAGATAAAAGACATGGGAAAGGACAGAGTTGAAGTTCTGATGCTGAGTTTTGAGCTGGAGCCTGGGAAGGGAACACACAGGAGAAGAACGCAGAGGAATAGAGACGGCTCTTAGACACGGCAGAAGCCCCGGGGAGAGACAGAGCCATTTGCCTGATGGTCTACAGCTCACCTTGTGGGGAGAGGCAAAGCCTAGAGAGCCTCATAGTCTACAGCTGATCTTGTGGAGAAAACAGGAGCTGAGTTCAGAGAGAAATGAGCCCCTGGAAGAAAGGAACCCGGGAAGCCTGAACCCTAGCAGGCATCAGCAGCCATCTTGCCCCAACATGTGGCAACAGACTTTGGGGAGGGAAGAAACTTATACTTTATGGCTGGTAACTGTAAGCTTCTACCCCAAATAAATACCCTTTATAAGAGCCAACAGATTTCTGTATTTTGCATCAGCACACCTTTGGCTGACTAATACCCTGGGTTCTTTTCTTTTTCTGATTTTACACAAAGGTAATTAAGAAGGTGAAGGGATGAGCCACAGCCAGGAAAAGAAATTCTTCCTTCAGAAACGAAAGGAGTATGAGGTCAAGGATAGGATTTTAGGATCTCTGGATATTGAGATAGTAAGTATCAAAGGAACTAATGTTGGATGACTTAAATATTCTCCAAATTTTCAAATTATTTTATTTTAGAGACCATAACATTGCATTCATGTAGAGGATATAAAATGGTAATGTAAATTATAAAGTTTACTAAAACTTAAACTCTTAAATCTTATATCAAAGGCATTATTTTAAATAATTTTCACTCCTATGAACTCTAGAGTCCAGGTTCTGAAATGCCATATTGAACGTTTGCTCACAGTATAATTTTTCCTACTTGGCCCCGTTCAAGCATCTAAGGGCTCAAAGGGAGGGTTGTTTTTGCCACAGCACATCGTTAGGGCTCAGAACTGTCAGGAATTTATAATTAGAAGAGCTGCAACTGAGGTTCTCAAACTTAGGGCCCTCCAATGGCCTACAGGAATCTGGTATTCAACAGAAGATAAGTTTCTGTTGCACTGGGGAAATCCTTAAAGTGTGGGTGAAAAGAAGACATTCTCTAGCTGTACCAGTTTGGTATTTAGAGGGAAGATAGAGCTCTCAAGACTTAGCAAGTCCCTGGATTTCTCAGAGATGGAAGAACATTCAAGAGAAGGATGTTACTAATAAGGCCAGGTGTGTACACAAGCAATCAATTGGAAAAATAAGCCTGAGGATAGTTTGGGGAAATGAGTAATATGGGCTGTGATGGTAAATTTTATGCATCAGTTTGCCTAGGCTATGGGTGACCAGTTGTTTGGTCAAACACTTGTCTGGGTGTTGCTCTGAAGGCATTTTGTAAATACAATTAACATGTACAGACAATTAACTTTAAGTAAACAGGGTTAACCTTCATGATGTGGATGGGCTTCATCCAATCAGTTGAAAGCCTTAAGAGCAAAAACTGAGAATTCTGGGAGAAGAATGTATGCCTTACGACTGCAGCATAGAAATCTTTGCTGATTTTTCAGCGTCTTGCGTTGCCCTATGAGTTTTGGACTCAAGGCTGCCACATCAACTCTTTCCTGAATTTCCAGCCTGTTGGCCTGACCTACATCTTTCAAATTTGCCAGCCCCCAAAAGTGTATGAACCAATTTCTTAAAATAAATAAATTTATTAATATACTTTATATATAATAAATCTCTTATATGTATTTACACATATCATCTATGGTTCTTTCTCTCTGGAGAACCCTGACTGATACATTGGTTGTGAGTGAATATTAGGTATTAAGTTAATTCAGTGAAGAAGAGACCATTAAAAGATATGAGAAAAAAAATGAGGAAAGGTATTTGAAGGTTATCTGGATTTGAGTGGTAGAATGAACAAGAGAAGCCAGGAAAGAAATTAGAAGAATAGCATAGGGGCAAAAAGTCATTAGTATGGCTTTCTCCAGGGAAGCTCCAGGTGAGAAGTGATGATAACACAACATAGGCTACGGAAGGTGATACAAAAACTGTTCAGAGGAAGTGGGATTTAATGGGTGGATAGAATCAGAGAGGCTCTTCTTCAGGAAAGGATGTTTGGAGAAAAAGCAAAGTAGTGTTAGAGAACCTAAACCTCCCCACTCTGTATGAATTATCTGTTTTACAGAGACCAAAATTTATACAAGTAGTGGATATATGATACCAAAACTCATTAAAACTTACTAAGAGCTAGACTTGAATGATTCTCATTCCTAGAATAGCACATTGCTGAGTCACATAATACATTAGGATTATTATAAAAATCATCATATAGTTTTATAACTTTTTCCTAAAGAGTCTAAATTAATAATTTATTTAGTTTAATTAAATGGGGCTTACTAAATGCTTTTAAATGGATAAAAGCCTGGGAAGTCTCTTGAGGGGATTAACTAACGCAGTATGAAAACTGAAATCAGAAAACATATACTCCTAGGTTCATTTATTCCTTCAATAAATGTTTTATTTAACAGTGTGATTTCCATCATTTGGGAGGGTAACAAGCTAGATTTGAGGAAGTGTAAAAGTTTAGACTGAATAATGACTGAAGTGAAAATAGGTGGGTCATGCTTTACTAATATAAGATGAAAAAGGGACTGGCATTAGAAGTAGAGAATGGAGAAGATAGATGAGATAACTAGGCAGTGGAAGCGAAGATGCTTTCCACACTAGAGACTTGATAGCTAGAATCCAATGATGTGAGATTGAAACTGACCATGCTTAGGCTTATAACCACACAAAGTAGGAGGGTGACCCCAAAACATATCCTGAGATTCTTTCTGTAGACTGAACATACTCAGGAACCCATATATCCTTTGACAACCTCCCCTCTTGTTAGAGAAAAGAATATTGCATATCAGCTACCAGATACAATATGGTGGTGGTGTACAAAGTCTTTATGTCTGCTGAGAGGATGGGGGTAAACATGACTGTGAAGGGTTGAAAAGGTATAGGGTTTGAAAGATTTAAACATGGTAGTTAGGGTTCAAAGGTTCCCCTTTATCAGACCTAAAAAGTTGGAATCATGTAACTTGTTCTTCCCTTTGGGCTGAGTTAGATGAAAAAGAAAAATCTATTGATGAACAATGGGAGGTCAAGTTTGTTCAATGACCACTGCACTAATCTCCACCTCCAACAGTATATGATAAGATTCCTTGTGTAAAGGGTATAAGTAAAACACTCAGGTTTTACTTATACCCTTGTACTTCACCCATCTTATTATAATGATGTGTTCAAGTGTTTATCTTTCACCTAGATTGTGAATCTCTTGAGGAATTCATGGATGCTAATTTATATTTTTATCTATGGGCAAAGTGTTTGGCACACAGCTGGGGTTTGGTAGATGTTTGTTTATGAATGAAAGATCCAAGATACTGGGATCACATCTCCTGCAAGGGAGCAAGCAAATTGTTACCCAACAATTTTATTTTTCAAATAAGTCATTTTGTGGCCATAAATGAACACAAATCCTACAAGCATATGTAAGTTGTTTTTTTTTAAAAAAGAAAATCAATAGTTCTACAAATTGTGTTCACTTGTATCAACTGTCATATCTTTCTCAAGATTCACTACTCCAACCAGTATAGTAAGAAGAAAAATGACCCACCCTTATTTGAAAAGGCTGTTAAAGTTTTATCTAAGTGACGTCCACTTTAAAAAATTGTTCTATTCATTTTTCATCTCATTAATCAATGTCTGTTTGATATATTATTTAATAGTACTCTATATTTCCAATTGCATAAGAGAAAATAATTGTCATCATTGTTGATTTTAAATCAAATTGTAAAAGCACAAAATGAAATGGTTCAAATATTTATCAGATTTTATTTAGAAAAACATCCATCCCTATCCTCTCATTTCCTCCTCTTCAGAAGCAACCATGTTTAACTCCTTTATTTAAATCTCTATTAATATTCTTATATTACTATTCTGATTTTCAGTTATAAGCCTTATCAGTTGAAGTCCTGCAATGTAAAATGAGGATTTAGCTTCATACCCCCATCTGCTCTCCCAGATTTCCCACCTTCCTCCTATTTCCCCTTATTGTTAAAGTATAATATTAAGTAGGAAAATACAGCAATAAAATGCTATTCATAGTAAGGTTTTTTTCACTAATATACAGTTGTTTTCCCTAAGTTAACAGGTTTTCTTCTTCTTTTGCTTGGTTGTCTATATATTTATCATGAATCCAACCAAAACCTCCCCCAAAACACAATGAAACACATGGAATAATATCAGTTTCACCTCTCTATTGGGAGAGATTTTCCGACCTGCTCTACCTGCTCAGCACTGCGGTTGACCTGGGATCTCCCTTTACCTCAATTCTGGGGATTTCCTTTGTCCTTCTATTGCATGGGTTGCCTGTTTACTGGGCCTATTGTTATCTTCTTTTTCCTACTTTATTTCCTTTTCTGGTAGAATATGTTTCCAGCGAGATACTGAATGGGAGGCAATTTTATGAGACCTGGCACATCTGATATGTTTCTATTCTATTCTCACAGTTAATAGTATGGCTGAGAATAGAAGTAGAGAATTTTAGGTTGGAAATTATTTTCCCCCAGTATTTTGAGATATCGCTTCATTATCTTCACCTTCCAGTGCTGCTGTTGAGAAGTGTGGAAACATTTCTGTTTTGATTTTTTTATTTTGGATGAAATCTGCTTTTACTTCTGCCCAGAAAACTTACATTATATTCTCGTGGTCCTTAGTTTTTTAAAATTTGTGGTGATGTGTCTTGATGTAAACCTATTTTCAAGCATTCTTCTGGGCATTTAGTGGGACCTTTAAATCTAGATATCCTTTTCTTTTATTTCTGGACAACTTATGGGAAAATTATTGATGATTTTCTCCTTTTTGTTTTTATTTTTCTTAAGTTTATTGTTTTTTCTTTAACTTGTATTATTCAGCCTCTATCTTCTTGGGCACTGATTTCCTGGCTCCCTACACCATTTCTTTGCCTGCTGTTGGCTTGACTTGATGGTTGCTTTGCCTGTCTGATGAGCCATCTACCTGCTACCCACCCCGGTCCACCTGTTGTGTTCCTGCCTGGCTGCCTAGGATCGTCTATTGTCTAATATCTCCACTGCCTTCTGCTGGAGTCTCACAAAATTGTCTGCTGTGCTCCAGAGGCTCTCCACAGCCTCCACAATTTTCTCCTCCCTTGTCCTTGCCATCCTGGCTGCAGGAGAAATCTGGTTCTTTGAAGCACCAATGTCAATACACTCCAGCTAGCTATGTGTAAGATACAGGCTCTAGGATTCAATGATTTCAGGGAGCCTGACAGAGTGACTGTGCTTGCAATACGGGAGCAAATGACTGCTCAAGTCTTTGGGAGGCATTTTATTAGAAAGTGCATGGTGCTCATCATCATCTACACTCTGTCCTCGGATGTTCTGCTACCTTGGAAAAGGACAGAGTCCAGGACTGTGGTGGCTCTGTCCTCTGACTCGAGTCTCTGCAGGGAAGATGAAATCCAGTAGATGACTTCAGATAAAACCGTTTGCTCTAGGGTTGAAGGATCAGCTCCTGGGCCTCTAAATCTTCCCCTGGGGGAAACGGGGAAGCTGAGGGAATCTATCCCTGGGAAAAGGAAGAGAGTCATGTTTCAGGGGCAGGGCTGAGAGATGGACATGGGACCCTCACTGGTCCCTTTGATAACCCTCTCACCAAAACCAGTTTTTCATTGCATAGGTGAACTTTTGCTTCCTGGAGTCTCTCATGTCTGCAACCATCAAGGATTTGTACCAGCAAGTAATCCTGGGTGGTCTTCCCTCTCACATCACTTTTAATTCCCACTTCATATGTATTTCCCATTTGACTTCATAGCTACAATCTCTTGGCAATGTTAAGTCTATCCCACTGAGACACTTTGCAAAGCCAAATCTGAAGGGAAGGTGGTGCAAATGACAGGGTAATAATAGTAAGCCAACAGCCAAGTGTCCAACAAATCTGAGAAGAACAAGCCATGATGTCAAGATGCAACAGAGCAAATCAATGTCAACTGGAATGCTATGTAGACTTCATCGATGAGTCAAAAACGACTACAAAGAGCTGCCTGGGAAAGTTTACAAAACTGACAGAATAATGTTTTAAACAGCCATGGTGTCATCCTGGGTCACCTACCAAGACAGCAGATGACAGGAATCAGTACCCTGAAGCAGAATCCTTGGCACCTTTCCAGAGCAGTTTCAACAAAATAAAAACAAAATGCTTCTTTCTGACCACCCTGCAAGATTCCATATGCTTTGCTCTACTACCATTTTATCTTGCCAAATGCCTATATGATATCTAAATAAAGCACATTTGCCAATTTCCATCATTCATCTAGATGACAGGACTCCACGAAATAAGGAAGGCCAGAGGTCTTGTGGTAGTTGTGGCAGTTTGATATTATTTATGAATTTCAAAAAGAGATATTGATTATGTTTGTAAACTGGTCTGTTCTTGGGTGTGAAACATCTTTGATCGTATTAAATTCGGAGGTTTCACTTTTACTTTATTAAACCAAGATCAGGGCTTTGATTTGATCTCGTCATTAGGGTGACTCAGTTTGAGTCCCTGCCCCCTTTGTGGGCTATATAAATGGACAGTCACTCAAAGATACACAGAATAAGATACACACAAAAGAACAGAGAGCAGCACAGACATAGAAGAGGAATGAGCTTTGATCCTGCGGCATCGGGGAAGAGAGATGAGCTTGAGAGTCTACAGCTGACCTTGTGAAGAGACCAGAGCATGTGAGCCCAGAAAGAAACCAGCCCTCCAGCCTATAGCTGAAATAGGGAGAAGCTGGGCCTACGGAGGAGGGCTGAATGCTTGCAGACATGGCCCACCATCTTACTTCAACATGTGGTAACACAGTTTGGTGAGAAAGTAACTTTAAGCTGGACTTTTTAGGGCCTTGTAACTGTACTCTTCCACCCCAAATAAATACCCTTTATAAAAGCAACAGATTTCTGGTACTTTGCATCAGCACCCCTTTGGCTGACTAATACAGTAGTCTATGATGTGAAAATCCATTTGGTTTGATACATATTTAGTGGTACCACTCTATTGGTGTAGAGCACTGAATTGTGCACCCCAGTTTGAACATGTTCTTGGTTGTGGTCTGCATTCTGGTTGGTGTGGCCCCTTTGTAAACAAGATCTCTTCAAGATGCTGGCTCAGTTAAGGTGTTGCTCCCCCGAATCAGGCTGGGCTTTAATCTGGATTACTGGAGTCCTTTAGAAGCAGAGTAAAAGTCAGAGAGAGAAGCCAGGAGAGGCCACCATGTGCACTGCTATGTGACTTAAAAGCCATGGGCCAAGGATCACCATTAGCCAGCTCCAGAATGCCACAGCCTTCCGGGAGAAAATATTGCCTTGTTCATGCCTCGATTTTGGACTTCTCTTGGCCTCAAAACTGTGAGCCAATAATTACTCTTGTTTAAGCCAACCCATTGCATGGTATTTGTTTCATCAGCCAGGAAACTAAAGCAATTGAAGACTACAAACTACCTCATAACCAACTCTAGAGATTTTTTTACAGGTAATGGGGCCTAATGTTAGGATTAAAGATATTAAGTATCTTCCCTAAAGATCAGCTGGGACTGGAACCAATCCAAGTCCAATGCTCAGAACCTCAGTGCCTCAAATACCTAAAACTATTTATTTATCACTATTTAAAGGAAGGTCATAGAACCAGTTATAATGCTGCCAAACTCATGTCACAAATTTCCTTAATGTGGAATGACTAAGGTTCATCTCATGCTCTCTTTTATCTTAGTTTAACCCACCACCCTAGAAATAAAACATTGCAATTATAATTTCCACCATAGGAAGAATTATTCTCATTGTACTTTGCCAGTTTACACTACAATTAAAATATTTCCTCCTAATAAATGGTCCTTAACATTTAAAAAGGGCACTATCAAGCACAGATATCCCAAAAGGGGGCAGTGAGGATAGTGAGGAGTCCTGTTCCAATATCCTTGCGTATGTTTATCCTGTATGGGACTAAACAGCCTTCCAATATTTAATGGGTAGAAGAGAAAGTACCAGAAGCCTCGCTTCAGCCATGATCAATGACTTGCAGTCCCCCAGATGGGCTTTGTATGTGCTCACCATGCTTCCTTTGCTATCTTCCCCATCCTTCCCTCTTTTTGCCCTTCCCTTCTCCTTGAGTCCAAGGAAAATGCCCTTATGTTAAATTGTAAGATGAAGCTCAACATTATCTCATTTATTCACCACCTGTCTGTGTGAATACTTTGACCTCTCCCTCACTCCCTGAAATGAGAAAGAAATGACTCACTCTCATGGCCCTATACCAAAACCACTTTTTGATATTCACCTAATTAACAAACCTGTCTTCTCTACAAGACTGTATACAGCTTGGCGGTGGGGCCATGTGTTGCATTACTGCCTTCGTCCCAGCTAACACAGAATGCAATCAACTAATGAAGAACAGACGGATGGAAGACTTAATGGAAGAACTCAAAAAATAATTTTCAGTGGGCCTATATTTTGGATAAAAATGAGAAAGTTTGAAATAGTGTATATGTGTAGAGGAAAATCATCAACTGTATCTTGAGGAAATGTAGAAGATGAGATTAGATTATTTTTTGGCCCTTCCAGAAAAAATAACATATAATTTTTTTCCAGTGAATTTCTCTCATTCTCTCTCTTTCACACCCTCCCCCATATGTCTTCTGTAAAACTAAACTTCTTTAGGAATAAATCTATTCAGAACAGAAATATTTGAGTGACAAAGAACAATGCTAATTCCTTTCTCTCTCAATTTTCTTTGTTGAGATTTAAATAGCTAAATATTCACCTCAGTGAAATAATTATATATGCTTTCCATCACCAAACTCTAGAGGTACGTAACTTGACCTACTGTCAGCACTTTCCTCGAACCACCTCTTCTGGTTTCCAAGATACCCTTCTCTTGCTTGCCTTCCCAACTCTCTGCTTGCCCCTCTCATTCTCCTCTGTGGATGTCTCTTCTTCTCTTTAGCCAACATACTCCTCAGGTTTTTAAATTTGTATTATTTTACATCTTCTCTCTGAATTATCTCATCCATTCTCCCAATTTCAATGGCCAACTCTTGGGGTATATTCAACTGTCCACAGATAACTATGCTGGAAAACCCAGAAGTTCATGTTCAACACTGAAATAATAGCACTGAACCTGCAAACCTGCTCCCAACCATTTGTTCCTTATCTCAGAAAATGGCATCACCATTTACCCAAGTCACGTAAGCTGAAAATGTGTGCGCTATCCTGGGCTCTGTCCTCTCCAGACACAGGCAAAGCATTGCTAAATATCAACAATTCTACACCTCTAATCTGTCCATTACCTCCACTAACAACACTCTAATTCTAGAAATCAGTATCTCCTGCTCGGAAACCTGAGTTCAGTACCCTAACTATGGTATCTACCCCAGGTCATGCTTGCTTTTTCAATCTGTTCTCCAAAACATAGCCAAGAATTACCATTAAAAATAACACATGTGGTTGTTACTCATCTGATTAAAACTTTTCAGTGGATCCTTATTTATCAAGGATAAAAAGTAATAGACTTTAACATTTCCCCTTCCAATGGCTCACTATTTTCTACCATTAAAGGCAATATTCCTTACCACAAGCACCATGATCTATTTCTCATAAACCTTGATAAAAGTTTGAGGAATTGAATGTATTCAGAAAACATTACCAAGCTTATTTTTCTTTTGTTCATACAAAAATACAGATTTCTGAAAGTTAATATAATGTTATTATTTTGAAATTAAGGATCCTAACACAATTAACTAAAATATACTCCTCTTGCCCCCTCTTCATCCGAACTTTACTACTGCTTCATGGATCCATGTGCAAATTACAGTCCAGGCACTCCTGGATTCAAAGATATTCTTCCTTTGCTTGGTCATTAAAGAAATATACTTAACACTTCTCAGAGCAAGGAATAACACTGCCCAAACTATGAGATAAACATCAGGAGATACTTGCTAGATACCTAGCCCCCAACATTCTCTTGCCAAACTGTGAAATCCAGACTTTTTAAATAAGCCCAATCTTAAAATTGAATTTGTTCAGATATTTTCATACTACATCAAATGCATGGCAGAATAATTCATTTTCCCATGACTCACCACCTTCCTAACATAAAATTCCCTAATGCATTCCATGGGTAGCTATTTGAAAGTTGAGCATCCATCAGCATTTCAGGTATAGGAAATGTCCCATGTCTCTTTGGTGGCTTCACAATTCTCAAAGAATTCATTTAATCTCTGGAAATCAAAGTTTCCCCCCAATAATATGGTGATATTTGTGGTATCACCGCACCAGATTTATCTGGTACTTAAGTGAAAGGCAAAATAAATATTACTTTCTTCCTCCAGTACCATATGTATGTTTTGAACCATTTATGCTTACTTGCCTGGCAGCAAACCACGTTTCATTTTTAGAGTGATTATTCTTATTATGTTTTGGTCCACAGCAAAGATGATGCTACCCTGTTTATCTAAACCCCCAGTACCTAACACATAGTAGGTACCCAAACATTTGTGGAATGAATGAATAAAACAACAGTAGGGCAACAGATGTTTGTGTGCAAAGCATGCTGAAAGACACTGAGTAATACAGGTGGAGAAGACCTGAGTGGAAAGTTAATTCAGAAATGGATCCTGTTGACAGTTTCAGATCTAGTTAAAGAGTTAAAACACATACATCATTAACTATAATATAAAGTAAAAGCCAGACTGTGATTTAAGACATACATGTGAATTTCAAATATCAGCTCCAATTGGGGAAGATGGAAGGTAGAGAAGAAGTCAAGGACAGCCATCCAATGTTGGATGAGAGATGGACCTTGAGAAGGCTTAAAATGTGAGCACGGGAATGGTGGAAGGGCATTATAGATGGAAGGAAAAGAAGGAGTTAAGGCACAGAACCGGCAAGCATGGAATGTGTATGTGTTTGCGGGTGTCATAAGCAGCTCCGTTTGACTGGAAGAAGGTAGGGCCAGATTGAAGTTCAGACATTCCACTGGAAGTTTTGACCTAAGTAGAACGTTATTATTTTTTAAAAAGATTCTGAGTTTCCTCATCTATTGAATCTAGTCCCATACTGCAAATAAGGAACCCTTGGAGATTTTATTGAAATCATTCATTGCACTGACAAGAAATGAGTTTAAAAAATTTAACCATTTTCTGACACCTGAGGGTAAGCAATGAGAGCATGAATATTATACTGTAGGGCAAGGAAACCACACTGCAGGGCTCCTAGCTTGCCTGACCTTGAACATCCCATTAACTGCAGAGCTCTTTCCTAAATAGGTGGATAGAGTAAAGTCCTCTGGAGCTGCAGACATACAAAGCCACTGGCTTTTACAACCAAAGAAACAGCCACCTTTCTCTTGTGCTTTATTCACGTTATTGACATTTCTGTCTGGTGATTCTTTGTGTATCTTTCAGAGCTCCCGTTTCTCATTGCCTCCAGAGCTGTTTTTCTCATTGCTACTAGGACATCTACTGTTGATTCAGGGAGCTGAGACCACAGGGCAGGTAAGAGGGTGTTATAATAATTGCATTCTAACACAATAGTATAATGGTGTTAATAGTTTTACTATTTGTATAATAACAGCTGTGTTCTTCCTCTAATTATGTTATCTTTACAATGACACAGTGAGGGATTTAGGACATGAAACAATCCATTTCTGTTAAGATGAGAGAACAAGAAATCAGAGAGGTTAAGTGAGTAATGTAATATCACTCAGTTAGTGGTGCAGCAGGAACCATAACACAGTGACAGGCAAGCCCAGTGTTCCTTCCTGTTCTTGGAAAGGTATGCAGTATGCCTCTCAACAAGGCTTTGGTTTCATCTGTGAAATATATTTCCCCATTGTTTAAGTAGCAATATATAGAAAATAGGAGCATTCTTATATTAACCTGTGTAAATCCAAATAAGACAACAGGATCTGGTTATAGCGTTCATTTCTTGTAATATTGTTCATGCATTTTAAAAAGTACCCTCTTTACCAAAGCAGCTTTATACATGAACATTTTAGAATGATCCCTTCTCGGAGCAGCTTCAAAAGCCTACATTTAAACCTATATTCAAGCTGTGCAGGTTTTAGTTGTTTTTGTTTTAATTTTTTTTTTCATTTTGAAATTCTGCTACTGGGAATGAAGTAGATACAGTCTAACAAATGATATATGCATATTCACATCCTGATCATAAACAAACACTTATAGAAATGTAGCACTGACACATGTACCAGTATTGAAATAGATTATACACATCGGAGCAAAGTGAACTGTGTCCAATAAATTCCTTCCACAGTCATCCTTCCACATCTCCCCAAATTCACATGTGCCTTAATGGATGTGCATTATCAAGTTTCCAGGTTTATTTTCAGTCATAAAGAATAGTGTACCAGATGCTCCTGGCACACCAAATTTGTCACACTGTAGACAAGCTAATATCATTATGGGAGACCACAGGGGAAAAAATAAAAGATTCACATTTAATCCATATTAACTACCAGGAGACCCATCAAGGCAGTTGGGGTAGCTCATGAGACAGCAGCTTCTAGCAAATTAGCAGCCCATAACAACTTAGTTATAATGAGCCTGCAAGATCCTCTACCATAAGCTCAACTCCATTAAAGTGAATTCAAGCACATGAATTCATGTACGAAGTATAACCTTAACATCTGTCTGTGCTTAGCCAATATTTTGTTTACGCCTTTTTAGGAATAGCCAAATGATCCTTGTGTCCCTTGAAACTCAGTTCTATCATTTCCATCAACTGCTGTTTTACCTGATAGAGAGGACCAAGCCCATCAGCCTTTGCCTCCCTGGCTGCAGAGTTGTGCAGCAAGCTGCTTATGAGTCCAGAAGCTGTTTAGTACATATTAGACCAATTTTCCCCAAACGATTTTCACTTTCTATTCAAGTGGCAAAAGCAATAATCTGGTCAGAAATTAAATTGTCAACCAGACATGCATACCTAATAAATATTGTAGAACTTATATATAGTTAAGTCAAATGACTAAATCCTATCTACTAAAAATCAGAATGGAGAACCTTTCTATTTTAATGAAATTATGCCATCTTCTTTTACATCAATGGCTTCCTTCCTTTCCCATGGTGTGGTGAAGACTCAGACTCTTCAGGGACTCAGGAAAAAACAGTGATTGAAATGATGATGTTGTTGATAATTATATTATACTTTTACAGAAGAGGAAACAGAGGAATAGATTACCCATGGTTAACCACCTGATAAGAGGGGAAAAAAGACATTCAACACAGAGTTTCAGGTATTTCCCACAGATTTTTTACATATAGGGTGAATAAATGTATATTTATAGGAAGAATCTAATGTTCCTTGTTGTTGTCTGTCTTAAGCAGAAGATATATATGAATCACTTGGGCATTGTTTTCAAAATCCACATCCCTCTCCTTACTTCCAGGAGCAAAATAGATGCTGCAGGTATCATTATGGTTTTTCTCGATTTTTACAAAGCCAACATGTATCTGGTTCTAATCAATCTAGATACATGGCCTTAAAAGTGTTATGGAATTTTTTATGTGCATGGGATCTAGAAGGTCATTTGCCTCATCATCTTCTTGAAGGGTCAGCATCTCAGAGATCCCTGGCTGAAAGCTACCAGGGACAGCAGCTCAAAGTCAGATGTAAACTATTCCATTAAAGGAGAGCTCTGATCATCAAAAACATAAGCTTTCTTATAACATCAATAATTGCTTCTGATTTGACTCCAGGTCTAATTGTGTCTTACGATACATCAACGCACTAAATCCACTTTTTCATTGATACAATAGACCGCTTGACATTTGAAAACCACATCGCCTCTTGTATGATTTCTACAAGGGCAGTTTAAAGGTCTCATCATTGTCTTTAGAGCCTGCATCATTCTGGCCACCTCTATGCTTTTTCCCTCTTGTTTACTGATGCTCAGTCTTAAATCATAGCCCTGGACATTTCACATGCTCCTCCAAGGAAAGGAGAGAAAAGTGGCAGGTCCTTAAGAAGCACAGCTTGTCACGTAGTATGGATACTGAACTTTGATTAATGTAACCTATGATTACATTAGCTTTCTTGAGAACCTTATCATATGGTTGCCTTAGGTGAAACTTATTCAACTAAACCACCAGGCTTTTTTTCTAAACTACTGTGAAACCAGACTTCCACACATTACGTATCTC